>JAYEVE010000446.1:0-269876 GCA_036346375.1 Guadua angustifolia
CGAGGCATTTGTCCGGCTGCTCATCTGGAGCATCCGGGAAGGAATAGTGGCAAGTAGTCGGGAGGCGATTCTGCGGCGGCCAAAGGAGCGGCGGCGGGTCGGCCTCCCACATCCGAGATCTATGAACCAGAGGCGAGCAGCCGACCAGACCCGAGCGCCGCTGGCGGAGCGGCGGCTACATTGGCTTGGCCTAGGCGCACGCGGAGGGAGGCTAGGAGCGGCGGTCGGCGGTGGCGCCTTGGCTCGAGGCCGGTGAGTGGCCTGGAGCGGCGGCAGCGTGGCCGAGGAGCGGCCAGGATGCGGGACGCCGGGGCATCGGCCATCTGGTGGGATGCGGGAGGCTGGGACCCAGGCCGTCGGGCGGGACACGAGAGGCCGGAGCCAGGAGCGCGTTGGGACGACAGTCGACTGGCACCTGGCGATCGGGATTGGGCGAGGAGAATGGAAGAGCTAGGTTACCTACGGCTGCGCTATTTGAGCTGGGCCTCAGGCCCAGCTCCGCCCCTACATGCAAGCTAGGGGGTATACATAGTTGTCTAGTTGTTTGGGTTTTGAAAGGTTGGTGAATTTGAGGAGCACCGGTCCAAAGAAAAATCTTCAAAGCAGTTTTATATTATGATCCTTCATGATTTCTTTTGCGTGATCTTTTTGAGGTCTTAGTTGGAGTATTTTGTGGGGAAAAATTTTGTTTTGCGACCATTCACCCCCACTATTCGTCATCTCGATCCTTCACAAATCTTCAAAGCATGAACAACGGCTGCTAATTTTAGATCATGAGTAGGATAGTTTTGCTCATGCGGCCTAAGTTGACGTGAAGTATATGCGATAACTTTTCCATCTTGTATCAGTATACATCCAAGGCCATGTCGTGATGCGCCGCAACATATCTCAAAACTTTTGTGGATTTCAGGTATGATGAGAATTGGAGCTGAGGTTAATCTTTTTTAAACTCTTGGAAACTGGCCTCACATTCTGGAGTCCATTCAAACTTCTTTTTCTTTTTTAACAGTTGAGTCATTGGTCGAGTGATGTTGGAGAAGTTTTCAATAAAGCGGCGATAGTATCTCGCTAAACCAAGAAAACTTTGGATTTTAGGAACAGATTGAGGTGGTTCCCATTCTGCGATAGCTTGGATCTTTCTTGGATCAACTACAATTCCACCTCTGGATAAGATATGCCCAAGAAATGCAACTTCTTTTAGCCAGAATTCACACTTCTCAACTTTGGCATAGAGTTTATACTTGCGAATTTTTTCAAGCACCATACGCAAATGTTGAGCATGCTCTTCATCAGTTTTGGAATAGATGAGAATGTCATCAATGAATACCACTATGAACTTATCTAAATACTCCATAAAGACCTTATTCATAAGGCACATAAAACTAGTAGGAGCATTTGTAAATCCAAATAACATTATGGTATATTCATATAATCCGTAACGAGTGGTGAAAGCAATTTTTAGAATGTCCTCAGGTTTAATTTTCAATTGATAGTACCTGGGGATGGCAATCGGGTGCGGTGGGTACAGGTAGTGCTCGCCCATACCCATACCTGCGAACCAAAATCTCCCCCACAACTATACTCGTGAAGGGTCGCGGACGAAGAATCTCGCCCATACCCATCGCCCGTGGGTATCGATACCCGTGGGTATACCCGTTTACCCGCCACCATCAACAATCTTTCAACCAAATGGCACTAGGAGCTAATGAGCTATGGTACTAATACAATCTTTTTGATGAAATTATGGTTATTAGCTACATTCTGTGGATTGAAGAATGATTATCAATGATTCAAAATTTCAAATGTACATGAGAATAATAATTAAAATAATACATACAGATAAATAACACACAAATGCTCAAGTTCAACAATTACTGAAATAAGGTACCACAAATTGGCGATAAGGGGGCAACTAGGTGCCTGTTCTAACTCATATGTCAATAGAAGGTGGCGAGCAATCGGACAGAACGGGTACGGGTGAAGCTCCACTATACCCATACCCATTTGTCCATCGGGTAGAGTTTGGCCTCATAAACATGCCCATGGGTAATAAAAGAGGAACATACCCACCTCTATTAGGGTTTCTACCCGTGGGTACATGGGTAATCGGGTAAGATTGCCATCCCTAATAGTATCCATGTTTCAGATCAATCTTCGAAAATACTTGAGCACCATTCAATTGATCAAAGAGATCATCAATATGAGGAAGAGGATACTTGTTTTTGATTGTGACATCATTTAATGCACGATAATCTATACACATGCGTAGACCACTATCCTTTTTAGGAATAAATAGCACAGAGCTGCCCTAAGGGGATGAGCTAGGACGAATGAATCCCTTACTCAACTGATCTTTGAGTTGTTTATTCAATTAAACCAACTCATCTGGAGGCAAGTGATAAGGATGCTTAGAGATGAGTGCTGTTCCAGGATAAGATTAATGACAAACTCCATATCCTGATCTAGAGGTATTCTTGGTAGTTCATCTGGAAACACATCAGGATACTCACATACCACTAGTACTTGACTCAATTTTGTGACCAAAGCAGAACAAAGTAAAGATTGTTGAGTTGGAGTGCTATTGATAGAAGAAAACTGCACTTGAATTCCACTTGGGCTAAGAAGGGATATAGATCGGTTAGCACAATCTATACAGCCTTTATGCTTGGATAACCAATCCATACCGAGAATTACATCTAGTCCTGAGGTTTTGATAACGATGAGATCAGCATGAAATGATACTCCATTTATTTCAATGCAAACTTCTTAACAGAGTTTTGTGGTTTTCATGGTTCCTCCAGGGGAATAGATTGTCATCTTTGTGGGAAGTAGAGCATCTTGGAGTTCATGCTGTTTGATAAACTTCTTGGATATGAAGGAATATGATGCACCAGAATCAAACAAAACCAGTGTAAGTACAAAATGAACAAGGAATGTACCTAAAACCACATCAGGTGCATTATGAGCTTCTTCTGTTGTTACATGGTGTAGGCAACCACAATTAACACCTTGCGATGAAGCAGACGATGACTTAGAGACTTGTAAGTTTCTAGATAGTTGAGATTGATTTGAGAGTTGTCATTGAGAACGAGGTTGAATAGAGTTCTTAGGCTACCTGATTCTAAGTGTTGGAGGATGATCTTACCTGTTGTGTGGTGGATGAACTGAGGGCTGTTGAGGGCAAGAAGCTTGCTCTTGGTATCACTGGGATTGAGAGGTTTACCTTGAAATTTTTGAAATTGTGATGTAGATTGCCGAACATTGGATGGCTACCATAAATGCTATTTTGAGGGATGATCATTTAATGATTGCCGTGCTGTCCATTTGCGCTTCTGGCTTTCTATTACTGCTCGCATACCATGCTCCACCCGGATAGCTTTATCAACTAGAGTTTGGAAATTATGAATATCATGGGCGATTAGCGTCCATTTGATTTCTTCATTTAGGTGTTCTTTGAAGTGCTCAATTCTTTAAGCTTCATCTATCACTTCTGAAGTAGCATAATGAGTAGGTGATTGAAGAGGTGCAGATATTCCATTACTGATAAGTTCCCTTGCTTCAATTCCATAAATTCTCATTTTTTGGTTTCAATGATACTCGCAGAAATGTGAGTTTGGTGAAAGGCTTCTTTAAATGCTACCCAAGATATAATTTGGCCTTCAGGGAGCGTTGCCTGATAGTTCTCCCACCAAATTGCTGTGGCTCCTTACAGCTGATATGAAGCAGAGAGGACCTTTTCTTGGTCATTGCATTGCGCAATGGCTAGCTTGTTCTCTATGGAACGAGCCAATCATCAGTGTCGAGAGGTTCTGTTGATGTGGAGAAAGTCAGTGGTTGAGTTTTTGGAAACTTGCCCAATTTGGAGTGGTGCGGTGCATTACTATTTCCTTCCTTAGTAGAGGCTGCACTAAGATTGGTAGTATTTTGCACCAATTGTTGGAGTAGGAGTGAATCAACTTGACGTCCTTGCTCAATCATTACCAGGACTTAAGCCATAGTTGAGGATTTGGGCAATTGTTTTTCAGGAATAGCTTCACTTGGATTATGGGAAGGAGGTGGGGGTGTTTCATGACGAGCATTTCGTCGAGATGTAGATGTTCTGGTAGCTAGATGTTGCAGACTAGGATGGACTGGAGTTGGAATGCTATCCCTTGCAAGCTAAGAACTTTGAGTGGTCTCATTCTCCATAAGTTTTTCTTAAAGATTTTGTTTTAGGCATCCAGTAGTCAAGAGGAGATAGATATTTAAGTAAGATTCTGTTAGGTTACTAGGCAACGTTTTATTCCTTAAAATCTTCTTAATTAGATTTTCTTATTAATTAAAGGTTGTCACATCGTGAAGTTTTAACCTAATGTCAAGCATTCACGAGTGCATCCCGAAAAGTAATACAAAAAGTTTCAAGCAAAGCACACAAAATGAACATAGACTAATATAAGGGAATCTAAATAACTTAGCCTATTATGCTTTTATTTGACCTATCGATCTAAGTCCATGGAGTGACATTCCATCCCCTTGATATTGCTGATGTATAAGTCGGAGTTTCTGTTAGCCAAAGATTGCTTTAAGAAAAGAGGAATTTTAATTGGAATGAAAACATAGGTAAGAATAGAATCTTAGAACAAATGAAAGAATAGCAATGGCTACATTTTACAAATATAATAGTTTTAAAATTAGTGTTTTGAAATTGACTCATCCTTAATATTAACAATCTTTCTATCTAGGGATTATTTGGTGGTCAGTATAGCTCTGATACCAACTGTAATGACCCCTATTTTTGCATAAAATGCAAAAATAAGAATCTCACAATCTCATATGCATATAGTACTAGTCCCATGATTACTGGCAATTAGCAAAAAAAAGGTTTCTGATAGTGAGCTTGGCTGCCTTTGGTTCAATGAATTGGTTACTAGTCATGTCAAAAATTTTAAAAAAAATTTCTAGATGATTTTGGATAATTATCCTCATACTGTAAAAATTTGAAACAAAAATAATGAATAGATAATTTATAAAAATTCGACAAGGTACTATACTCTAAATTTTGTTTTCTATTTTTAAATTTTCTAGAGATTTATAACTCATCAATAATTTTCAAAAAATTTGTAAGAGTTCCTTGAGACCATATAATCCTTTAATAAAATTTTAAATTTCAAATATTTTGTATTTAATTTATAAAAATTAAGCGTTCGATTCTTGGATTTTTAGCTTATCTATTTTTGAATTTTTAAATATATAAAAATTTGTTATTAATTTTAAATATTTTTAATTTTGATTTATTTATCTATGAAAAAGATAATATAAAATTTGTAGGTCTAGATAACATTGGAATGTTTTTATTTAATTTCGACTATGTACTATTTGGGGGTCAAAAGGTGTCATTTCATTATCCCTTACATTAAATTTTTGTTTGACAGGTGATAGAGATCACCAGACACTTCAGAAATTTAAAACTAATTTTGCAATTTTTTACTTTTACTTTTTATCTTTTTAGCATTATCCATTCAATAAAACTATTAATTGATTTTTCATTCAAACCATAAATCCAAGAAATTTCAATAAAAAACCAATAATGCCATGAAAAATTCAGAAATATTCATACTTAAATTCAAAATATCTATTTCATTTTTATTATTTTTTTGGGATGTTACAGTGTGCTTAGCTTCAGGCGAGGCAGGCACGGCAGCTTAGTTGGCTGGGCAACACTGGTGAATATTAATTACATTGACCTTGCACTAGCAAGAGTGATGGTGGCTTCTCATAGGCTTGAAACAAGACACTTGTGTTGGAAAAGATGCGAAGTTAAGAGCAAGATTTTATCCTTTATTCCTTTTAATATTATAGATGAGAATACATAATTCACAAACAGCAAGAACAACATAGACAAGATAATGCTTAGCAGTCTTATGTTATACATGAATTATGTCTGTAACCTCAAAGAGAGGAGAAATAATTATTATTGTGCTCTCAGACTTAGGGTTTGGGTGAAGATTAGAATCTTCACCACAATCACGAATCGGCTAACAAATTAATTTAGCAAATTAGGCCTTAAACCCTTACCACCTTAATATACACAAAATAATTAACAGTTTTCACTTACTGTTAATAGATTGTCTACAACCAGAGAATCTCAAATTAACAGTTCAAGTATTTGCTAATCAAAACTATCATATAGATTCAGATCGGACTGACAACTTAATACTCAAACAAGCTAAGCAGATATATATATATAATGATCAGAGTAGCAGCAAGATTACATAAATCTTAATTTAACAGCATAAACTCGAATTAGTATCTGCTCAAATTTACATGTTGCCTAGAAATCAGCAGTCCAACCGAACAGACTAATAGTCTCAGTATGCAAATATTGAACTAGAAGCTATCAAGAACAATGAGACACTGCTAGTATAGCAACAGATGAAATCTGGCAATAAACAGACAATCTAACTAGTGAATCAAATCAATATTTCTTAGTATATTAGTCTAGAGTTCAAGGCCTAATTCACAGAAGTAATTGTTCTATTCATTTCAAGCACCCATATCATCACAAAGCAACAACGGAACAGAGCAGAGAGCAATCTTTCTTTGAAATACTCACGGTGGAGCAACACTCAAAGCTACTCGATCGTTTGAGGCAAGGCATGACTCAAGTCATTGTCCCCAGAAAACCAAGACCCGCAAATGCCACGGAGAAAATAAGGCCGGGTTTCGGAGATACAATGCCCAATCGCAATTGTGACACCCCAAGCTGCAAATCGAGACTCTTTGGATGTCGCACAAGATCAATATCACCAACCAAATCCTTCCAGATTTGGTCATAGGATAAACCTTCTACGAGACAAGCCTGAGCAGAGTGGGCGCCTAGGACCGGAGAAAGCCAAAACCGACGAAGTGCGGATCAAAGATCTGGAACTTCTAAACACTAACTCAAATTCGTACTCAAGAGAAGATCGGAAGGGAGGTTAGGGATTGAAAAGTTTCTTATTTTTACGCCTCTGGATGATGTGCTAGGGCATGGATAAAATAGAGAGGAGCACCATCGCCGCGGCGATCTTGCGACCCATTCCTCTCACTCACCGTGAAAAGCATGCACCTTCGCCGAGACTGGCGCAACCCACCAAAGTTGTTCCAGATCCAAGCAAAACGCAACTTCAAAGAAGAAGAGAACAACGCCGACACACACAGAGCCAAGCGCCTCCTCTCTGCTGCTCCCTTTTGCAGTCAGCCCTTATGGGCCTTCCCGATGGCCCATCCAAAGAAGTGGGCCAGCACAGCAGAGATGAAAACCAGAAAACGTCATTTTTCCCAACAGTCCCCACCAAAAATGATGTTGAGAAACTGATCTTGTTTTAGATATAGTGGTTTGACAATAAGTACCTTTCGGGTTTGAACTCATAGTCTTGTTACAAACATTTAGTTTCTGCACAGACGATGGAGGACTGATGCCTTGATCCAATGGCTTGGTGTGAGAGACTTCACATAAGTAACACCCTGTAGAAGGCAGCCTTTAGCTTAGCTCTCAGGTTAGGACTTTCCGGTCATGTCCTGGTATCTTTATTCATGAGATATCTTCTGGAAGTATACCTAAACTTCCATTAATCGCCACCTCACGATTATACTCATATAGGTGAGTTCTCCAAGGAGTCCTGTAGGATAGCTCCTATTGCCACACGGCATTGAACTCATTAAGAGCATATAGCTCAACTTCGCCATACTGATGAAACCCGCAGCCTAATGGAACCCTTTAGATGTGCTCATTTGACCACACAGTTTGTTTTCCTAGAGCCTAGTTCACGGGATCTCCGCTCTTCTAGGATAGGTTACTACCAATGTGATCCTCTCAAATGGGTATGAGCCCCATTCCCTTAGATGCTGTAAGAATGACCTTCCGCGCCATTCCCTTAGTGAAAGGATCGGCCAAGTTCCTTTCAGACTGGATGTATTCTACAGTAATAACACCCGTCTCTCTGGCATGCCTTTGCGATTTTAATCGCCTCTTTATGTGTCTTGACGACTTCATATTGTCCTTACTACTCTTCACCTTCACCAAAACGGTTTCCCGAGTTCTTCCGAGCAGAAGGCCCGCTGACAGGAGAACCAATCTGCGCGCTCGGTGTAGGGGGCAATGAATCCTTAGCCGGGTGCGAGGGCGGAGGTATGTTGTCGGCCGACTACTGGGCTGAAGCTCGAAGGTCCTTGGGTCCGCGGACAAACTTGAAGACGAAGAAGTCATTGGAGAAGCATGCACGGATGCCAGGCCTCGAACCTTTGGGCCTCCGGTTGCGCGTACTTTAGCTGCCGATTGCTTCTTCCTCTTTTTTGATATGTGAGTGACTGGGCGCTTACCCTTTCTCAAGGGGTCTTCGGCTCCGGTTGTTTCGTCCTTCTTAGCACTCGGAGGCGAGGGGGAAGCGTTAGCGGGATGCTTTCGCTTGGCACTCTTATGCACATGGAACTCGGGAAACGGCGCATCGGAGAAGAAGGCATCATGACCCTGCAATTACAGACAACAGACACATGCTTAATCGCAGCCGAACAAGAACCAGAAGATTCAACCTTGGAAGATAAAAAAGTATCTCACTGGAGTTTGAGGATTCGATTTCTTGAAGGGCTTTGGGCATCCGTCATTAACAATCTGGATGCCTGGGGCGAAGAGATCGGCCAGACGGCTAAGGAGCACTTTCCTTGGAATCGGTTCAGGTACTTCCCGAGTAGGATCAGTTGGCCCTTCATGATCATACCCCAAGTGGAGTCGCTCCTTGAGGGGCTGCACTCGGCGGGAGCTAAAACTAAGGACGATCGCCACTCCGGTGAGTCCGTTTTCCTTAAGCTGGGTAATCATTCCCATGAGATCCGCCACCTGGTCCATTCCGCCATCCAAAGGAAGTGAGGTCCAATTAATCGAAGGCTTGGGTGGCACTCCGGAAAATGCGGGCAAGGAAGGCTTGAGGTTGGAGCAATAAAACCACTTCTGGTGCCATCCTTTGTTTGAAGTCTTGAAGGGAATGGCGAAAAAAAACTTCTTCAGGCCCTCTCTCAGTTGGATTTCGGCGCCCCCGACCCCTTTAGGGGAACTCTTGCTAGGGAAAGCCTTGAGGAGGAAAAGATGACGAAAAAGATTGAAATGTGGGTGAATACCAATGAAGGCCTCGCAGAGATGAACGAAAACAACGATTTGAAAGATGGAATTGGGATTGAGATGAGTCAACTCAATTTCATAAAATTCGAGAAGATCGCGAAAAAAGGCGCAGGTGGGAAGGCCGAAGCCGCGCAAAAAGAAAGATTCAAGGACTACCGCCTCCTCAGTTCGGGGCGTAGGGCAAGACTCACCCGCAGCAAGTCGGGCGGAAAGTAGCACAATGGTGGGAAGATGCCGCCGGTGACCAATTCCTCCAATCGCTTCTCCGTCATCACCGAAATGGCCCAATCCTTGGCCGAGGCTGATGCGGGAACATCATTGGTGGAAGGGAAAGACATTTTTTGGCAAAGGAGACAAGTGGATGCGTCGGATTAGGAATGCGAAGGAAGTTAACTCTAGCGGCAGAGTTCGAAGGAGAGATGTCGAAGAGAAGAAAAGAGGAAAGGCCGATGAGAGTGAGGCGCAGAAAACCATCTCGCTCACATTGAGTCTCATTCTTATGAGAGGCGATGCAAATTCCCGCCTCGAGCAGGAAAATGTTTCGTCGTCCGTGTGTACTGGGCATGACCTAGGGCACACTCCAAGGTGGGTTGGGTACTGAGTGTTGCAACAGGCATCTCTGGGCCCAATTTAGCTTGGGATATGGTATGCCGCCTAATGGGCCAAAAGCCAGATCACCGTGATAAACGGAATTTGGGTACCTTCCAAATTAATAGTATCTCCTTATGATATGCCTCATGAAGGTCGAAAGCTGGTTACCATCCAGAATGGAATCAGATATTGTAAGGCTGACTCAAAGCAAAGATACCAGGGGTATGCCTCATGATGGGCCATCAGCCGTATGCTGTAGAAAGGCAGGAGTGGATACCACTCGGGTAATTCATGGTGCGCCTCATGATAGGCCAGAAGCTGTGTGCCATGGTGCACAAGCACCACTCAGCCAAGAGCCGGTCAAAATGGAGAAATACTCCAAAACATGTCACGTGTTGGTTTAATAAATTGAACCAGAAACTACTCGGAATAATTACATAGGGAGCTCTATCGAGTCCTTCACAACCTCCTTGCCAGGCATAAAGTACTCGGATGAATGTGAAACCAGTCGGGAAAACCTGTCAAGAAGATGGCAACTCGGTCGCAAAGCACTCGGGGGCTACTGTGGAGAACACAGACCCCAGGGATCTGCGGAGTAGAGTCGTGAGGCCCAACTGGACAAACCCAGGCCGGGCTGATTGCTTAAAAGCAGAAAGTATCAAGGTCGCTCCAAGCGTGCAGGATAATGAAACTCTGAAGATAGCAACCAATTCTAATTAGGTAGGATACGATTGTAATCTAAGCCGATACCAATCAGATAAGAACCGAGATATGGTATCCACCTTGTATCCGACATGGATTCTCATATGCAAACCGCACCCCCTCCTGCTATATAAAGGAGGGGGCACGAGATCATCAAGGCAGAACACACGAGCTTTAGGCTAGACATACATATAATTCCAAAGCACAGGACTAGGGTATTATCTCCCTCGTGAGAGCCCGAACCTGTATAATTCTTATGTCTTGTGCTACCATTGAGTTTGGATCCAGCACCTATCCCCCTTTTCATTATTGCCGACAACATACGTCGACACTTAGGTTCTCTTCCTTGAACGGATCATCCTTCCCATTACGCGTAACCTTTAATGCGTAATGAAGGGTTACGATGCTCATATCTGGTGTTCACGATAATGCTCTGCTAGAGGATCTAGCCATGGTGAAGTGTGAGTGGGAGGTGTGTATGTGTGCGTGCGGGTTGGCCTTTTATAGTTTCCAAGGGGTGGTGTATGGACTAAATGTTGGAAGGTAACATTCAAACGTGCAGAGGGACTGCAAAAAGCTGGAGTGTGTAGTCAAGTCGGATAGAAAAGGCAGTCATGCATGCAAGGTCTTGCGTTGCGGGTAGAGTGTGTAGTCAAATCGGCCTAACAAAGATGATGGTAGAGTGTTGTCAAATCGCCGGGAAAATATTTAAAGTATTGGGCAGAGTGTTGCAACTTGTCACTGCAAAAGGTGATGGATACTTTTGTTCTTTGATAAGTCATCCTGACAAAGCTGCTACCTGTGACTTATGCAATCAGCCTAACAAAGCTACACGCTGTGAGTTATCTAATCACCCTGAAAAAGCTACTGTGAGAGGGTGAAATGTGCAATTTCATCTTCACCAAAGCTATTTTTGAAAATAAAAAAATGCAATAGGCTAAAATTACATGGTTATATGGTAATTCTTGCGTTGCGGATATTTTGGTTAAAGGCTTTTAAAATCAATTATTCATACAACGTGGCTCTGGCAACTTTATCATTTAGGGTATTAGCGTTAACATAATTTATATACTAAGCAAGTTGTAAACAAGATATTTTTTATAATATGATTGTCCATATACTAAAGTGTAGTCCTAGACTGATCTCCCAAAATTTGTGTATAGGCAGGTTATTTGGTGAACAGCCAAAAAGGCTTAAAAATTTTAGAAATTGCGCATCTAGTGATCGTTTAGGGCGTTTGCGTGGCAGGATCCAGATGCAATGCAATTTTAAATAAGATCTTTTTGCAGATTATGGTAGTACATGTATCAAAGGGTGTTTCTGAGCTATTCCCCCATAATTTGTCATTTAAACATGTTATTTTACGGGCTGCTAAAAAATACTAAGTGACCATGCAATTTACACGATTGCGATCTAGTGTTCTTTGTAAGTTTGTGACTGCACCATATATGATATTTTAACTATTTTTAAGGCATTAGTATAGGATATTTTAAATAATAGTATTCCATAACCAAATATAATAGTTCGTCCAACATATCTAGAATGGATTAACTAAATATATAAGAAAAAAGTACCAACAATCCAAAACATAAGAAACTACTGTCGGTCCCGTTTCGGGGCGGCTCCTCATGGATGGGCAGACCTCCTGTGAATCTGCCCCTGCGTGTACATCAACTACGTCGGCGTGCGGTGGGCCCTTTGTGGTCTAACTGGAGATGTAGTGTACTCTGGCTGAGAAGGCTGCGTCGGTGGTGGTGCTCCCAACAACTGCGATGGTCCAGGTTCATCCGCATCAACGAAGTACCTTGACACACAACCGTTGTCAAGGTCGTAGTCCGTGTAAGCTGGATCATCAAGCTGCCCCTCATAATCGTTAGGTGCAGGTGAAGCTGTAGACGGGAACCACCATGTCTGTGAGCTTGTTACAAATGAAGAATTGTTGAGAGCATCCAAAAAATAATTGTAAAACATAGAAAGTGCAATTAAGTACTCTCCTCTGGCTTGAACAGCTAGACCAGCGTGTGAGACCCCGTTCGAGGAACAGGAACCTCCATGTGATTACTGTACTAGTCCCTGGATCAGTAGCTAGCACTCACATGTTTACAATACCACAACCAAAAGCCAAATTTTAATTACATAGCTTGCCATAGTGTTAATTATGCAGAGTATTAGTTACAAACGAAATAAAACAGCAGAATATTAGATAAAGTTTAAGTCCAAAAGCCTGGTAGTATGCCCAACCAAACCCACAAGCATCTGACTAGGCAAAAGCCCTAGGAGAATCACCGTCGTAATCCCCGTGCCCTGCTTGAAAGTACGCATCTTCTGGCATATCGAGGGATTTTCTTCTGAACAATGTAGATAGCAAGATTGAGTACATTGGTACTCAGTAAGACTTGTAGTGTATCACAAATGCAATTAAATATACATGCAGGATATTTCAAAGGAACATGCTCTAAGTTATTTTGCATTTTGCATAAAGAATTTAAACATATGATCATAATAGATTGAAATCCGAGTTTTTATGAAACAACTTAAGATTTTGATAACATAATCACCAGGAAATAACCATGTTTCATGACTTAGCATCCCAATGGCAAAACCCGCATATGTCGACCCTTTGACATAAACACGTGGTTGTTAAAACTAAACCAACCCAATCCATTTTTGGAAATATAAAACTCTAACATTGGAATGACTTCACCAAGTGCCTATAACCGCGGGCGCGGCTAATCGATTAGTTTCACACTCTGCAGAGTTGTACAGCTTTACCCACAAGGAATGATCAACCTTTATTGCCAGGCCAATTGACACACTTCCTTTGGTGTGCCGGTGAGGAGATCATACACAGCCGTTACATTACCTAGACATGACTTCGATCCAGCCCGGGACGTTAATCCTCGCCAGAGGAACAGAAACACACACACATGACGTGGTCCCTTTCACGTATATCCAACACACACCGTTTCTGTTCATGGCAAGGCGTACACTGTTGCAATGGAAAGTAGAAACTCCCTCCAAGCAGACCAAACTGGAATGCCTGTGCAAGCTCCCGCCTACCAAAGAGCAAAGTCACGTCTAAATAAATTAATAGGCTAAGGCTACCCCATAAATAGCCCTCATGGTTGCACGAAAATTCTTGGATCGATAGCGTTCCATTGCTCGGTCCTTAAGTTGACACGGGCGATACTTCACCCTACACTACGTGCAAAACCCTTATTGCACATCCGGCTATTGCCAATAGTCGCCTGCATCGAAACCATAGTTTTTAGGTTTTCAAGTTTTTAAACAACATATCAACAACCTTTACTAGAGTAATAGCCATTCATGAAATCATTTTGGAAACATCACGATGATCTAAAGCAAGACTAAGCAGTTATATTATTTTAACGATTATACCCAAAATGACATTAATTATGTCTAAGAATACTAAGGTTCACAGGTTTAACCAGATTAAAGAAAACCATAATTTACAGGGATAGCTACTAACCTTACCCAGAATAGTAGTTTTTTATGGAGAACTATCCGGATGCACAATACAGTTGCAAAAACAACATATTGTAGGAGAATTACTAGGATCATCATGGTCAATGGGGTGCTTGCCTTGCTCTTCGTCAGCAACGTCAAACTCTGGATCAGCAACTGCCTCTTCCTCCTCGAGGGTATCAGCGTCTACACGTCGTATCAAAAGAAATAATAGCAATTATAAACTTGCAAAATAAGAACGAAAGAAAATAAATAAAAAAGCGAATAAAAGCTTTGCACAAGATCCAGGGTTATCTTTTATGAATTATTTAATTATACTTTTCGAATTCAAGATGCAAAATTAGT
Organism: Guadua angustifolia; assembly: GCA_036346375.1. Lineage (NCBI taxonomy): Eukaryota > Viridiplantae > Streptophyta > Magnoliopsida > Poales > Poaceae > Guadua > Guadua angustifolia. The sequence continues at coordinate 14,258 of JAYEVE010000446.1, forward strand.
TTAAATTTATAAAGATGAATTCATCGTTTGCCTGAACAACATTTTCTATCCTTTTCTTAGGATTCAGAGTCAAAGCAATATTTATTTAAACTTTTAGCTATTAATAGCTGACTTCTATTCTATTATGACTCACATATATCATATATGTATATGTGTGTAAAAGAGCACACATAGGGATATGTATGCATACATATGTTCATTCATATCCAAGATTGATATTATTTTCCTTAATTCTTTTCTTATAGTTCTTATTATTCATGAACACTTCTTAATTATAATTTTGTTCATATACATGAGTATATGTATATATGTATACAAAGATTAGTATAAAACATTGAAATTTAGTACATGTTTAATTGTTTAGAAATCCTAAAAGTCTTTTCTAGTTTATTCATTTTCAGCACATACTAAACTCAAAAATTTATATTCTTTGTAATTATTGAAATTCATTCATTTTTCTTAAAGCATTTTATTTTAACTATATTCATTCATTTTTTAGCCTAATTAAACATGAATTTATTTGACAAAGTAAACTAACTTAAAACATAAATATTTTTACATATTTGAACTCATTCCAGAACAAGTATTTCAAAAAGATTTTTTTATTTATTTTGGTTAAGTCTAAATTTACCTTTTTCTTAGTACATAAATACCTATTTCGGTATTTCCATTATAGAAATTCACACCATGACTCTTTCAAGAATCTTTTGTATATTATGATACTATTGGATTTTAGATGATTTTAGGAATTTATTTTGCTAAATTTGGAATAGTAGTTCAAAAGTTATGACTGTTTGAATTTGGCTCGGGTTTGAAATTCCAAATAAATAGGAAATACGCTTTCGCTACTGGAAAGCGTTTTTCCGAGTTTTGGCACCAGCTCATTTAAAACCCAGGCACTGAGACTGACTGTAACATCCTAATTTTTGACTTTTCAATTATTAAATATTATTTTATTGCAAATTATGAGTTTCTTGAATTTTCTGGATTTATATGGATTTTTGAGATTTATTTGAATTAAAATATATTACCTTTTGTTAAGAAATAATTATAAAAAGAAAAGTTTAAAATAAAGTTTGTCCAAAAATATTTTATTTAAGTCCAAAATGTCTCAAAGTATTTTTGAGATTTTTCTTGGAATTTTTAGAGTATTTTTACTACTTAAAATAAATCAAATGAATTTCCTGAATTATTTTAAATCGGAAATCCCAAGAAAAATCATGTGAACAGTGTTGGGCCCGGCCCATTTACTGTGCGGACCGATCGTGAAACGGGAGGGTTAATATGCACCGTCGGATCGAAATCCAACGGCTGACATTAGTCCACGTCATTTATGAAACCCTAGAGTTTGTAACCGTTAGATTTTGATCGTGCGGCTGATAGTTATCAGTACCGATTTGGATTTGATCTTCTATCGTAGCCGTTGGATCGAGATCGCATGGCTGTGGCTCGTCGTCTCTAGCTCGAACTCGGAGTCCCGTTTCTTCGCGCCGTTGCCACCGTGTCCGTGGAGGTTTCCATGTTTCCGAGCCATGCGCGGGGTATTTAAGGCCGGGGAACCCCTCCCGAGAGTCTCCACACCTCGCCGCATAATTTCCCTGTTGCGACGTCGCCGGAGGGACACCGAAGCTGCCGCGCACGCTCGCCGGAGTTCGCAAAGTCTCGCCGAGGAGTTGCGCCGGGTTTTTGTCAACTCCGGTGACTCTTCCGTCGAGTGAGTTACTGATTCGAGGTCGCCGAGTCGTGCCGCATCTGCGCCGCCGTCCGTTGGTCGCCGAAACGCACTGCAACGCCGAGCCCGTGGTCATCTTCTCCAAGTCCGGCCGCCTGCTCCGCCGGGTTTCCATCTGCCGATCGGGAGCTTCATCAGCCGTCGGATCTTCATCGGGCGTTCGGGATTAAGCCGCAACGTTTCGAACCGGTAAGCGTTCCGATTAAAACGTAGCCGTACGATCTTAGATGGAGGGTCTAGATCGTGCCACGTCATTTAAGTGCACAGTGTTCGACTCGGTATAATATCGATCGTCGGATTTAGATCGTAGGGTCACAAATGAGCCACGTCAACTATGAACACAGTAAAACGCACGGGTAAGGATTGGCCGTCGGATTTGGATCGGACGGTTGATATTGAGCCACGTCGGTAAATTAACAGGAGCCATTAGATCGATAATCAATGGTCAGGATTTTGCCACGTCTCGTCCGTACAAGCCGGGGCAGGGAATTCATATTTTTCTTTATAAAAATAATTCGGAATATTCGGATTTTATGAATTTAGGGACTTTTTAAGAATTTAAAACTTCAAAAGGCTATAACTTTTGCATACGAACTCCGATTGAGGTGATTCAAATTCCTAAAAATTTGGAAAATTGAGATCTATTTAATGGTGATTTTTATTTTTATTTTGGAGTTCATTTTATTTTTGTTCTTGGTGTTTATTTGCTATTTCTTCTCGATTCGCGTAGACGTTGAACTGTGCGAGGCTTCGGAGGAGGAATTTGCAACTCCAGGATATTTTATAGACTAAGACCAGGAGCTTAAGCAAAGCAAGTTGTGCTTTGATCATGTTGCACCCATGTTAGGAAAAATTGCTATTTTGTTTTAATTATATTGCATGTTATTTCACTCGTACAAATGATTTCACTTAACTTGGGAGTTAGATATTGTACCCTTTGAATTACACCCTACCTTGTTACTTGTATGCCATGATTCACTTGTCACCTTAGGTTGGTTCATTATAGTTGGTTAATACTGAAATCAACAAGGATGGTTAGATCGGATTAGATGCTTAGCCATGCTACGTCATCACTTGTATATGAAATGTCAATTGTTAATTTTGACTAATGGAATATGGAACTATGATATGAACTGCGTGTCATGTGTGGTCACACGATGAGATTGAGTTGTTGTGGCGAGGAGGTCACGCAACGAAGTTGAATTGTGTAAAGCATGTGATGCTTGGTAATCAACCGGGTTTGGTAATCACTTTGATTGAAACAAGTGGCAAGGGCAAGTGTGCCAGGGTGGGCCCGATGGGTAAGGGGTATGTGCAAGTCTTGTTTTAATCAACCCTAAGGACTTAACCTTGCAAGCCTTTGACCTGAGTCAATCATGCAACCACATGTCTGTTATGGGGCAGCCTAGCTGACTAATTTGCAAATGCTTAGCTTGAGTGCTATCGTGGTGGTGTGAGTCCGGAGATGCGGAGTAAACTCACAAGGCGCAAGAGGGGGGCCCTGGGTGTGGTAACCAGTCCCTCCAGTGTTGAAACCTCAGCGGGTAGCACTGGGTTAAGAGGATGCATTGTAAAGGCTTTGTTATAATCATTCGCCTGTGTGGTGCATGGTTGTATCATGTGGGTAAAGTGCATAACCTATGCAGAGTGTACAAACTATTTGGATAGCCGTGTTTCACCAGATTGAGCAATGCTCGAATTACTGATCAAGGGGTAGTTAATTAAAACTTGTTAACTGTATGGAATGGCAGGGTGCCATGTGGATAATGGAACTTGATTTTAGGATGGAAACTTGGTTTATTTGAGAATCACTGAATCTATTACTTAATGATATTTGTTTTACTGCCTTTTTAATCTATGCAATGTGTATGTTTTTAAAATGCTGCTTACTGCTTATGAACCATAAGCCTTCCTTTGGAATAAGCCTGCATATAGTTATGATAGAAATGCATTCTGTGCACAACTTGTTGAGTACGTGTTGGTGTACTCACCCTTGCTTAACAAACCAACCACAGTGGAGGAATCTTCGTTCTATTGGAGGAGGCTTTTCAGGTGGACACGAGTCACTAGGCCAATCCTTGTTAGTCGCCTGTGGTGTGCTGATGGGACATCTACATGTTCTACTACTTTCCGCTGCATTTGTCTCATTTGATCTTATTATTGCCTTGCGAGGCTAAGTAATGTAAGTGATCATAAGATCATACACTAGTTATATTAATTAAATGAAGTCTTATTGTTCTTATCGTTGTGTATGATTTGATGCTTACTGATGTTAAGCTGTGTGCACTAGCATTGATCCTGGGACTAGTGCGATAAAACACAGTGGATTCGAATTGGTGAATTCGGGTCCTTACTCTGACGAACCGGACCCAGGCGTCAGTGACTCCGTGACTTACACGTTCTATTCGGCTGGGCCACTGACAGGTTGGTCCCGCGCGTCAGCGACTCAGAACAGAGCATTTCGGTTTCTACCTCACCGCCGGCGAATCGTCACCGGAGCGGCGGAATGGGTAACACCTAAAGTGCGACGAGACGAACACAGTGGTGGTACCAATTCAACCTGGGGTGGCCGGGAAGGTGGTCGCCACCGGTGAGGGGCGGCGGAGCCACGGGCGAGCACTGGCGGTTCACCGCCGGCGACCCATTCCAAGAAGGAAGTACTTGGCGAGCATCAGGGAGGTAAGGTGAGTCTGTTTCACCTTGGTTCAGGACTGGAGATGAGCTGGAACGGGCTAACGTCGGTGTGCCGGAGCCAAAGAAGAAAGGTCCAACGGTGACGGCGTTTTGCGCAGAATGATCTGAAAGAAACCAAAGAAATGAACTCAGGGAAGCTTAGGGATGTTCCAGACCGAACGATTCAATGGATTGCTCACCCAGTCACGGAAATTTCAGTTTCTCCCCTTTTTCTGTTCTTCAGTGAAGAATGGCGAAACAAGGAGGAGAAGGCGAGCTGGTTCGGTGGAAATGTTGAGGATGACTACGAAAACTCAAAGCGACGCGGGACTGTCCTTTTATAGCGAGCCAAATGAAGCTCCAGTGTTTGAACGCGAACTGCATCGCTTCTGTGCATTGCGGCGAAGGGGCGCAGCTGTCCCTGCAGCGCAAAGTGGTGGCAAGAGCAGGGTACGGTGCGGAGAAGCTGGCGCATGCCGTGGCGCAGCTGGATGGCTTGGGCGGTGCTCCAGTACGGTAACAGGCGAGTGATACAGAGAGAGCGCGAGAGAGCAGATTCGGCTCGGGGAAGGAGAAGAAAGGAGAGGAGTGAAGACAGAGAAGGCCTGACCAGTGGGACCAGGCCCACATGTCAGCGGCAGAAAACTACGGCACCGACTGCCAGCGCAACAAAGGTACAGTACCCCGGACCCGCATGGCAGTGAAAGCAAGAAACCGACTTAAGGATTGACTCGGGTAAGTGCACTGCATTCGCATTAATTCGCCAGCTAATCTTCGTCAGAGATTTTTCATACTTTTTGCATACACTCTCCTGGCAGTAGATAAGCTCCAGACGAAAAACTGAGGTTAAAATACTTAGTATAAAATTTATTAAAATTCTGACATTATACTGTGCACAGAATTTCCATTTCTGTATTTAAATTAGCAGACGATTCAAATATTTTTTAAAATTTTTGAAACTTTGTTTTTAAAATTAATTTGGGACAATAATTCTTATATAAAATTTTCAGTTCAAGATATTGCTCCAGTAATTTATAAAAATTCTGACACTCCATTTTTCAGCTTTTATTTAATTCTGCTTTCGAATTATTTGGAGCCTTATCCCATCTGATAATTTTCTGATATTTTTATTGGTGGTAAATTCTGTATCAAGGGTAATTTAGTAAATTTTTCAGCTGAATATAAGATATGGATATTTTTCACAAATTCGGATGAGGTACTGTTTCTAGTCAAACTGACCACTTTTTCATTTTTAATATTCAAATTGATATTCATATATTTTTATCAGTGCATAAATTGATTTCTCCACAGATTTGGATTCAGAAAATAAATTATTCCCAACTCTTCTTTTGTTCTTTTAATTTCACCCATTTCCTTTAATTATCTTTGCAATACAAAATCCAAGAAATCAATTCAGAAAATCATAAATTCCATAAAACTCAAAAATACTCAAAATGCAAATTCACATTATAGCATTTCACCGTTTTACAATTTTCAGGATGTTACACAGCGTGTCCATCAGCTCACCCTCTGGCAGCTGGCAGCGTGATGGTGGCACGGGAGGTTGTAGCATTAGAAAATGTACCCGCAACACCCCTTACCTCCTCTAAGCGGTACGCCGTGAGCCGTATCGGGAGGCTGGCGGCATCTCGCTAACTCGAGGATGCATCTCGAGCTCTCCCGAAACCTTACACAAAAAGAGGTGACCTCCTCTCTGGTCACGTCAAACCCGCTAGTCAAACGAGAAAGAAAGCTCCCCGACTCCTCGTAGTACTTGCCCAACACATCAGTTTGAAAAATAAATTACGAATTAGTTAGCACGGTTAGCAACTAAGTGTACATGAGATCGTAGATAGGACACAACGTACCACACTGTGTAGAGCCGAGTTTGTATGGGCGGGATACGTGTCCCTCACCTTGGGAACGTGTCTAGGAAGATCAAGGTCGACACGTACCAAATGTAGACGGGTACGGAAAGTGTACCACTACTGGTAGCCGCGATACGTCTGCGGGTCGTACGCTGCATCATTAGCATGGACGTCATCCAGAGCTCCTCCACACTCCTCGACCCATGGCGCTATATGTATGTGCTAGGGGGTGGCCCCATGCACACCCTTCCTAGTCTGGCTGTGGATAAGAAATAAATATAGTATTATTAAATGGCATTGCATGATAATAATTATAGAACATTGATGTAGGAAACTTACGTGTGGGCGCCGTATGGGACCACACGGCCGACCTGGACTGGAAACTCCTGTAATAGACTGAACTACCTCATCATCACTTGATGGACAGCGTAGTCCTCGACTTGGACGTCGAACAGGAGGAACCGATGTGTGCGCTAGTACGCCACATCTTGTGTGCAAAGGGTGGATAGCCCACCCGTCACATGTAGCTGCACCTCTGCTTCTGTGTACGGCATCCAGCATACGTGGTTGTCGGTAAGGTAGTCGAATGCAGAGACGAGCTGTGGGTAGCCTAGCCGCATCATCCTGTGTACCCACCTAGGCTGAAGTGACAACAGGAAAATCAACGCAGAACGTTACCATTAGTACTCACAAATGTTAAAGCGACAGGCTATTTCTTAGTCATTGTTTAGGTTTCATTAAGTTTGGATTGGTAAAACTTGAGTTACTGTAGTTTCTTCATGATTAAGTTTATGAAATTTCTGTTTTTATGTAGCATGGATGTTGAGGTAGATAGATTTTTTATTTAGGCTTTGTTTTGAAATCCCCTTTGGAACCATAACCTTAAGGACTTTATCTTGCTATGTTTCAAATTTCATCAATTTTGGATGAGTAGATATAGTGTTATTAATGTTTTTTGATAGTGAAGTTTGATATTTCTTCGCATCCGAGTTGCTGAAATTCTTACTCTATTCATCCTGTTTTTTGGTGTTCTTAACCCTAGTGTTTGCTCCATAGTATTAGTGTTTTTGAGAGGAAAATATTAATTAGCTTCTATTCATCACCTTCTAGTTACCGGTTTCGGTCCTCCAAAAGGAAGCAGTTATTGTATCAAATTCACACAACCAAGATATGTAAATAGTCAGTTGGGGCTAAATTCTTATGTATGTTAATTTTTTTCATTCAGAAATTTTGGCAGGAAAAGGAAGAATGCTATTTGATATATAAAAACGCACATACTACTTGGGCGTGAAATGGAAACAACCTGGAAATCCTTTGTTTTGCAAGATTAAGCATACTTTTTAGCAGCAAGGGAACAGAATGAGTCATATGAAAAATTTAATCATATCTGGGTTCATTTTTTTTTTGTTTAGCTTCAATAACTTTGTTAGGTCTTCACTATAAAATTGTTCAATGTATTTTTTTCGAGGACTTGGGCTTTTGTGACTTCCTAGAATTTCAGCTTTGCGTGGTCGTGTGGATCCTAAATTTCTATCTGAAAGCAACCTTCAATAATGTAAGGTCTGTACGAAAATTTATTGATGTTTTTATCTATTTGACCGCATTCACTACATCTTCTCTCCTGCACTCATAAGTAATTCTCTCACAAATTATTCCGCCTCCTATTTTCAATGTATTTAAGCATTTATTGTATGGCCATTTTCTCTTCTCGTCCCCTTGATTTATAACCTTTCTTAATAGTTTCATCAAACATGTCGAACAAAAACATGGAACACATGAATTTTGCATAAAATAGTATATTTTTTATGAGAAGTAAGAAAAATTTCCCACGTTTCTTAACAGGCCTCGGTGATTACCCTTTTGTATTCTGTGGAGCAATGCCATGTGCATCCATGATGACAGCTACCAGTGTTTCCACCAATGGTTAACATCAATGTAAAAACTACTCACTTCGAGTACAAATAGTTGTTATTTTGGACTTCTATTAGACCTTCAAAATGTAGTTTTGATTACTAATTTCTATTTAATATATTTCTAAAACTCTACAAAATTATAATATTATGAAAGTACTTTTCAATGCAAATCTACATGTATGATTTTCATATATCTAATTTAAACATTTAAAAGGATATTGATAATCAAAATTTTAAAAATTTAACTATAATTATACCAAAAACAACAACTATTTGTAACGAATAGAGGATATCTTTTTTGCCATGAGGCAATAACAAGGACATCACGGGCTGTAGCTTTACTAGCGGCCGCCTCAACTACCGACAACTTTCCAGTGAAGTCATGTGAATTATTGGAGGTCTCGTACGAAGTCTTGAATTATCACAGATCTCATACTCCATACAAGAGCTGGAATCGCCGTTTGGTTCTCAGACTCCAACACCACAACATCATTTGAGAGAGCTCGAGATGGCTGGAGCGATGTTGAGCGCCTCCTCAAGTCTGATGAATCCCGTCATCGGCAAGCTGACAAGCTTGCTCGGTGATGAGTATAAGCTGGTCAAAGGCGTCGAGGGTGGGATCCGTTTCCTTATAGCTGAGTTGAGCACCATTCATGCGCTACTAGAGAGGCTCTCGGGTATGGAGGAGCAAATCAACGAGCAAACCAAGGAATGGAGGAACAAGGTGCGTGAGTTATCCTATGATATCGAGGATTGCATCGACCGTTTCAAGCATCGTCGTAGCCTTGGCAACGCCAAGGCTAATTTTGTACGCAAGAATGTGCGTAAGATGAAGGATTTGTGGGAGGATCACCGTATCGGAAAAGAGATCCAAGAACTCAAGGCCCTTGTTGTTGAGGAGTGCGACCGGCGCAAGCGCTACAATATTGATCAACTAATCAGCTTACCACAACCTATGCCCTTGGACCCTCAAGCACCTGCTCTCTACGAGGAGGCCAAAAACCTCGTGGGCATCGATGAGCCTCGAGAGGAGATCATTGGGTGGCTAAAGGGTGAAAAGAAGCAGTTGAAGGTGGTGTCTATCTTTGGAATCGGAGGGCTAGGTAAGACAACTCTAGCTATGGAGGTGTACCGCAAAATTGAAGAATCATTTGATTGTCGAGCTTTGGTCTCTATATCTAGAACTCCTGATATCAAGAAGCTTCTTAGAGATTTGCTCTTTCAAATCAACAAGAGTGACTATGAAAGATCAGAAAAGTGGGATATGGAGCAGCTCATACCCACGCTAAGGAATAACTTAAAAGACAAGAGGTAACTCTGATTTCTTGTTCGAATACACCAATTAGAGTAATCCATATTCATAGAACGTTAACTCTTGTAGCTGCATATATGCTAATCAGCACCTAACACCCATCAGTTGAACATTTCTATTGGCATATAAGGAATTGGCCCAAAAATAAATGGAGAGAGCAAAAACTAGTCATTATTATCCTGCGGGGCTTACATATTCTAAAATAAGCAACATATGCTATAAAATAATCCTTTGTGGTACACTCATACAATCTTGTTTGGTTTGGGCACAAAATTAACATGAAAAATTCCCCCAAAAATGCCAGCTGTACTTCTAGATTTATTCTACCCATGCATAAAATTTTAAGTTCAGATTCATTTTATGTTAAGAGTAACAAAAATGAAAAAAAAACTGGTAAATAATAAATCACATACTACTATTCAAATAAAAATGATCCTTTTTGTTAGTAATACATTTTGAATCTGAAATTGAAATTTTCAAGGGTACTAGAAAACTCTATAGAGTACATCATTTTTTTCCCAAATTTTTCATGTTGATTTGGTGCCCATGTCAAAAGACGATTGCATGAGTATACAGCATACATTGTCTTTTAAGTAAATAGTAGTATTTGAAATGTTAAGGAACCTGTACGAACCAAAAGTTAATTAGATTAAAACCGTAAGGGCCATCTTTTTATTAGCCAACGTAAACTGTAGTGAAATTACAGAAAACCTACTCTGCCATTATTTATTTTACTCTCTCTAATGCTACCAACACAAAGAAATTACAGAAAACCTACTCTGCCATTATTCACAGCTACCCACACAAAGAATTCTACCTTTACAAGCTACTTCTTCTATTTCTGAATAGATGTTATTCTGGGTTCTTATACTTCCATCAACGCATATCTATAAAACACTGTATTACCCCTCTCTATTATATCTTTGGATGGTGTGTCTTACTCTAGTGTATGGTGGTAAATAACATTGAAATAGCTAAAGAGGAGGGGTATAGAATGAAAAATTGGTGAAAAGTTACCTCGAAATTATAGAATGACATGTCTTTAGAAACAAAATTTGAAAGCTAAAATAACATGTATTCGGGATTGATGGAGTAATAATGAGGAGCATATTACAGACATCCTCCTGGTCATTTTGTCTTGCATGTCAGTCTTGTCACCTTATTAATTTTGTGCTTAGTGAAAATATTCTCTACATTTTGCTCGGGAGGCAGTACTACAGTACAAGACAAATAATGGACGCCTTACTAATGCAATTCCGGAACAAATGCATATAGGTACTTCATCGTGATTGATGATATCTGGAGCACACCAGCATGGAAGCAATTGAAATGTGCCTTACCTGACAATGAGAACCGAAGTAGAATAATTACTACAACACGCATTGAAGATGTGGCCAAATCATGTTGTAGCGGCTTTGGTGGGCATATGTACAAAGCGAAGTGTCTAAGTGAAGTTGACTCCCGCAGTTTATTCTTTACAAGAGTCTTTGGTTCTAGCGAAGACTGTCCTCAAGAATTGACAGAAGTGGCCAATGAAATTTTGAGAAAATGTGGTGGTTTGCCACTGGCCATAATCTGCATAGCTAGTTTATTAGCCAACAAAAGTCAAACAGTGGAAGGGTGGGTCAAAATTAGGAACTCTATTTCTTCTGCTGTGGAGAAATGTTCTTCTGTTGAAAAAATGAAAAGCATATTGTTCCTCAGTTATTTTGACCTTCCTCACTATCTGAAGTCTTGTTTATTATATCTAAGTGTCTTTCCGGAGGATTATTCCATTGATAGCAGACGTTTGATATGGATATGGGTAGCAGAAGGATTGATTCCTGGGCAAAACAGAGAAAGTATGGAACAACTAGGAGAAAGCTACCTAAATGAGCTTATCAACAGAAGCATGATCCAACCAACAAAGATTGGGGCAGATGGCAAAACAGTGAAATGCTGCAGAGTTCATGATATCGTACTTGACTTTCTTATATCTCAGGCTGTGGAAGACAATTTTGTCGCCACATTGAATGGTGACAGTTTTTGTGGAACTTCTTCAAACAAGATTCGCAGGTTATCCCTCCAAGCAATGTTTTGTCAAGTTTCAGAGTTAGCAAAAGCAATGAAGGATGCATCCCATCTTCGATCTGTTCATATGTTTGGATATGTTAACCCAGAGCAGTGTATGACTCAGTTTTTGAATAGCCAAGTCTTGCGAGTGCTGAATATAGAAAGTTGGAGTTTGAAGAACAGCCATATGGAATATATTGGAAGTTTCTGCCAGTTGAAGTACCTGAAAATCAAAGATATGACTATCAGGAAGCTCCCAGAAGCAATCGGCAAGCTGCAGCTTCTAGAGATTCTAGATCTGAGAGGGAGCTATAATATTTCAAAGCTACCAACAAGTATTGTTCAACTACAGAAACTAGTGCGCCTTATTGTTAGTCACAATGTGGCATTGCCCGATGGGATCGGAAGTCTGCAAGCCCTAGAGGAGCTATCACGCATCAAAATCGCCAACTCATCAACAAAGTCTGTCCAAGGGCTCGGCGAGCTGACCAAACTGAGGGCACTAAAAATTTGGTGCGAGTCAGACTGCGATGAAGGTCGCATGAAAGCATGTACCTCTTCTCTCTCAAAACTTATCGCTAGCGGCCTCCGATCACTCAGCATTTGGGAAATGGAGATATCTGATGCCAAATTTTCATGCATGTTTTCGTGTGGCTCCCCTACACCTCTACAGAGACTTGTCTGTACAATCCCCATCATAACAAGTCGAATCGGCTCACTTGTCAACCTCACCCGCCTCTCAATTGCGGATGTTCATGAAGCAGGAGAGGAAGGTTTCAAGATTCTCGCAAGTCTACCCGCGCTGCTCTCTCTTACCTTGAGGTTAAGTGATGGCGTCCTCCACCAAAGGCTGGTCGTCGGCAGCCAAGGATTCCAGCGTTTGGTGAGGTTCAAATTTTGTGGTGTGGATGGGGCGGGGTTGATGTTGGAGCCAGGTTCCATGCCAAAGCTCCAAAGGCTAAAACTTGACTTGCGGGCACGGTGGCAGTTGAAGTATGGCGGCCTAATTTTTGGGTTGCATCATCTTTCAGGCCTCAAACATATCACTGTTGATATCGACTGCTTTGATGCCATGGCTGACGAGGTGGAGGGCTTGGAGGGTGATATCAGGGGTGCAGCAGGCATCCATCCCAACCGCCCCATACTCGAGATCGAAACAATAGATCAAAACTATATGAAGAAGCTGGATGAAGCAAGCTAGAGAATAATGATTTAAACCGATCAGGATTCGTTTCAGGTACGAACTTGTTTGCGTCAAACTTTGGCAGGTATGGAATAATCGGCAATCTGAGATTTATAGGAGTGTAGAGGGCGCACGGTGGAACTATTTGGAAACAGGAGTTTGATTAGGAAACTTAAGCCGACACGGGTTATATTACCGTATTGTAATAGGATTCGGATCGGCCAGAGGGTATATAAGATGAGCCCAGGCCAGCTAGAAGATCATCATACATAGCAAAGAAATCACATCTACTAGTTTCTTCTTTTCATTGGTTCTTAGTCTTGTAGTATTTTTCTTTTGTAAGTCGATCTTGATCAATGTAGTTGCGCATCGCCGATTATTGGTCTCCATCGATTGTGTCCTAGTTTGGATTTACTCTGTTTTGCTGCGCATCACCTTCTCAGAGTCAATCTACCTTTACCCTTTAATTAGCCTTGATCGGCTAATCTCGCTACGTCCTAATTGGCTTTTAACTGATCAGAGTTACGCTGATAATCGCCTGATATTGGTTTCGAAAGATTTCACAACTTCACCTTATCGGTTGCCGGGTCAAATCGATTGGCATGCTCTGAACCAGGTATTCGTCTGGTGTGCTGAAGTCGGAAACCCTACTTTAAGTTTTTGACGTCAACACATTTTTGGCAGGCCCGGTGGGACACGTCGGAAAGATGACTACAGGCAAATCCATCCCACCAGCCAACGTCAATGCGGAAGCCATAATCGTTCCCACATTGGACGATTTAACCCTAGAGCAATGCAAAGAAATTGAAGATCGGAAGGCCGCTCTGGAGGAGATGATGTTGGGTTGCTACCAGAAGACTCGACGAGGAATCACCCAGAAGGCTGCACTTCCAACGCTGAATCCTCTCGGCGACGCTGGCGTCTCGTCCGACTCGGTAAGTCAATACATGCCGGCTCAGGCCGAGTTGTCTGTTATGATTGAGCAATCTATGCATCATGCATTAAACAATCAATCATTGGCCTTGGTGACAACATTAAAGCCGATGGTCGAGAATAACATCAAGGCAATTGCTCAGTAGTTGGCTTCATTAGGGGTGTGTTAGATCCGTTACAGCCACTCCCAACATATCATGTTTACTCTGTAGCACCGAACACTAGCACAGTAAAAGTGTCAGCTCTAGCGCCTTCATTAATACCGACGCAACCCACTGTGTTAACACCAGCAAATTCCCGACTAGGTGGGATTACACATTACCATGCATATACAGATGTTGCAAAGCTGAACGTATCAGCCAACCCACCACTGTCGGTACCATTCAATACTTTCGTTCAATCGGCTCCTCAGTCGATCTAAGCTGATAGGGGCCCTCAGTTGCACGGGCCGATTCCACTAAGGAATCTGGCTCTACATAGGGTGGTCACATATGCTGAGCCCTTCGTTCCTCAACCAAAACCCACTATAGCAAAAGCCGATGGGCACAACCCATTGCCTCATCTGTATCCATCGGCTAAGCCTAATAGTCAACCCGAGTTTACACTCGGGGGGCAGGATGCTGGTTATGGCCACAATTGGCACAATCCTAGTGCCCCACTAGTCAATAATGTCAATTGGGCCGATCAGATCTCTGCAGTCTTCAGAGATCAATTCGGTTTACAGCCAAAGGGGAAAGTTATTGGCTACAGAAAGCCGTATCTAGACTACATAGATCGCATGCCTTACCCGCATAACTTTAAATTCCCAGAATTCGCAAAAATTTTTAGGGGATGATTCTATCACCACCCTCGAACACGTCGGATGATTCATTGCTCAATGTGGTGAGGCAGCTTAGTCCGATGGATTAAAAATTAGGCTGTTTCCTGTAACATCCCAATTTTTGACTTTTTAATTATTAAATATTATTTATTGCAAATTATGAATTTTGTGAATTTTCTGGATTTATTTGGATTTTCTGAGATTTATTTGAATTATTTTGAATTAAAATATATTACCTTTTGTTAAGAAATAATTATAAAAAGAAAAGTTTAAAATAAAGTTTGGCCAAAAATATTTTATTTAAGTCCAGAATGTCTCAAAGTATTTTTGAGATTTTTCTTGGAATTTTTAGTGTATTTTCACTACTTAAAATAAATCAAATGAATTTCCTGAATTATTTTAAATCGGAAATCCCAAGAAAAATCGCATGAACAGTGTTGGGCCCGGCCCATTTACTGTGCGGACCGATCGTGAAATGGGAGGGTTAATATGCACCGTCGGATCGAAATCCAACGGCTAACATTAGTCCACGTCATTTATGAAACCCTAGAGTTTGTAACCGTTAGATTTTGATCGTGCGGCTGATAGTTATCGGTACCGATTCGGATTTGATCTTCTATCGTAGCCGTTGGATCGAGATCGCATGGCTGTGGCTCGTCTCTCCAGCTCGAACTCAGAGTCCCGTTTCTTCGCGCCACCGCCACCGTGTCCGTGGAGGTTTCCATGTTTCCGAGCCATGCGCGGGGTATTTAAGGCCAGGGAACCCCTCCCGAGAGTCTCCACACCTCACCGCATAATTTCCCTGTTGCGACGTCGCCGGAGGGACACCGAAGCTGCCGCGCACGCTCGACGGAGTTTGCAAAGTCTCGCCGAGGAGTTGCGTCGGGTTTTTGTCAACTCTAGTGACTCTTCCGTCGAGTGAGTTACGGATTCGAGGTCACCGAGTCGTGCCGCGTCTGCGCCGCCGTTCGTTGGTCGCCGGAACGCACTGCAACGCCGAGCCCGTGGTCATCTTCTCCAAGTCCGGCCGCCTGCTCCACCGGGTTTCCATCTACCGATCGGGAGCTTCGTCAGCCGTTGGATCTTCATCGGGCGTTCGGGATTAAGCCGCAACGTTTTAAACCGGTAAGCGTTCCGATTAAAACGTAGCCATACGATCTTAGATGGAGGGTCTAGATCGTGCCACATCATTTAAGTGCATAGTGTTCGACTCGGTATAATATCGATCGTCGGATTTAGATCGTAGGGTCACAAATGAGCCACGTCAATTATAAACACAGTAAAACGCACGGGTAAGGATTGGCCGTCGGATTTGGATCGGATGGTTGATATTGAGCCACGTTGGTAAATTAACAGGAGCCGTTAGATCGATAATCAATGGTCAGGATTTTGCCACATCTCGTCCGTACAAGCCGGGGCGGGAAATTCATATTTTTCTTTATAAAAATAATTCGGAATATTCGGATTTTATGAATTTAGGGACTTTTCAAGAATTTAAAACTTCAAAAGGCTATAACTTTTGCATACGAACTCCGATTGAGGTGATTCAAATTCCTAAAAATTTGTAAAATTGAGATCTATTTAATGGTGATGAATTTTGGAGTTCATTTTATTTTTGTTCTTGGTGTTTATTTGCTATTTCTTCTCGATTCGGGGAGTTAGATATTGTACCCTTTGAATTACACCCTACCTTGTTACTTGTATGCCATGATTCACTTGTCACCTTAGGTTGGTTCATTATAGTTGGTTAATACTGAAATCAACAAGGATAGTTAGATCGGATTAGATGCTTAGCCATGCTACGTCATCACATGTATATGAAATGTCAATTGTTAATTTTGACTAATGGAATATGGAACTATGATATGAACTTGTGTGTCATGTGTGGTCACACGATGAGATTGAGTTGTTGTGGCGAGGAGGTCACGCAACGAAGTTGAATTGTGTAAAGCATGTGATGCTTGGTAATCAACTGGGTTTGGTAATCACTTTGATTGAAACAAGTGGCAAGGGCAAGTGTTGTGGTGGGCCCGATGGGCAAGGGTATGTGCAAGTCTTGTTTTAATCAACCCTAAGGACTTAACCTTGCAAGCCTTTGACTGAGTCAATCATGCAACCACATGTTCATATGGGCAAATTTTAGTGACTAATTTGCAAATGCTTAGCTTGAGTGCTATCGTGGTGGTGTGAGTCCTGAGATGCGAGTAAACTCACAAGGCGCAAGAGGGGCCCCGGTGTGGTAACCCGTCCCTCCAGTTGTTGAAACCTCGTGGTAGCATCGGGTTAAGAGGATGCATTGTAAAGGCTTTGTTATAATCATTCACTTGTGTGGTGCATGGTTGTATCATGTGGGTAAAGTGCATAACCTATGCAGAGTGTACAAACTATTCTGGATAGCCGTGTTCACAGATGAGCAATGCTCGGAATTACATCAAGGGGTAGTTAATTAAAACTTGTCAACTGTATGGAATGGCAGGGTGCCATGTGGATAATGGAACTTGATTTTAGGATGGGAACTTGGTTTATTTGAGAATCACTGAATCTATTACTTAATGATATTTGTTTTACTGCCTTTTTAATCTATGTAATGTGTATGTTTTCAAAATGCTGCTTACTGCTTTTGAACCATAAGCCTTCCTTTGGAATAAGCCTGCATATAGTTATGATAGAAATGCATTCTGTGCACAACTTGTTGAGTACGTGTTGGTGTACTCACCCTTGCTTAACAAACCAACCACAGTGGAGGAATCTTCGTTCTATTGGAGGAGGCTTTTCAGGTGGACGCGAGTCACTAGGCCAATCCTTGTCGATGCGCTGTGGTGTCCGATGGGACATCTACGCCTTCTACTACTTTCCACGCATTTGTCTCATTTGATCTTATTATTGCCTTGCGAGGCTGAGTAATGTAAGTGATCATAAGATCATACACTAGTTATATTAATTAAATGAAGTCTTATTGTTCTTATCGTTGTGTATGATTTGATGCTTATCGATGTTAAGTCATGTGCACTAGCATTGATCCTGGGACTAGTGCGGTAAAACACAGTGGATTCGAATTAGTGAATTCGGGTCCTTAAAGAGGTGGTATCAGAACATACTGACTGTAGGACTTGGCCCTAGTTGGTAGAGAGTCCAAAGCTATTTTCTAAAAGAAAAACCTTAATTGGATTAAAATAACACTCTTGCCTCATCTTATTCTCTACTCCTTACCTTTGCTGAAAGTTACCCCAAATTATTTTTCGGAGTGGACGTTCAAAGTTGAAGACTTATCTATTTCTCTTTTAAATAGATGAGGAGGACACAGTCGTACGTAGAGTGCGAGGGTGGTTACGCCACAGAGCTCTGGAGGGTGCTCCATGTTTTGGGAGGTTTCGCTAAACCAACATATCAAGGCCGAAGTTGGATCGTCAATGGAGCCACGAGAGGAATTGTGTGCAAGCTTCTGATCTACGCCAAAAACGGAGAGAGAGCAAGCCAACCTATCAGCATCACAGTGAGAAGAGCTACTTGGGATCTCAGTATCCAGGAGGCATCACGACTTGCCTTACGAAGGATCTGCTACGACTACTACCATGAGCAGGAAGACACAGTGTTCAGACTCCACCCCATGGTTCGAGATTCATGGCGTTCATACGTCACCCGGAAGGAGGATGCTACCGCGGTACACTTAGCATGATTTACAGCTGTTCAAGAGACTCATGTCAACGACACTGACACGGAATTAAGGACGGCCTACGAAGCGCTCAGAGTTGTGGAGAAAGAACTGCACGAGACCCGAATAGCTTATGAGGAGAGAATCATGGAACTCGAGGAGGCATTGCAAGAAAGAGGTCACGCCACACCATCAGCATCCGAGGAGATGAAGTCTGAGTTCGAAGAACCGGAAGCTTCACCAGTTGCGGGACACCAAGATCAATTCGCGCCAGCACCAGCTCGCCCGCCAGTATATCCACCAGGAAGTTCCCGTGGAGGATGGCTCGAGGAGTGAGAGTCTTAGCTTAGAGTAGAGACTCAAGTATTGAGTCACATCGATAGAACAGTCTTACCCAAATGTAATAAACGTTAAGGTTGAGTGTTTAGTTTGGATTTTTATGTTTGCTGAGTGTGCAGTATGTGTTGCAAGCTTTTAGGCTTTTGTAAGCAACCATACCAAGTTAATTAATAAAAGTATTAAAAGTTTTGGGTTTAACCTATTTCCCCCGCTTTAGGAATTCTTGCATCTTATCTGTGCTATTTCTATCTTTCCTAACACAAGAAAACACCCAAGCAGATGGTGAACACTCGTGGAAACAATGGAACTTCAGGAAGTGGTCTTCGTCGGAATGACAACCCCGACGATGGAACACCTCTGCAGAACCCGCATCGACGGTGGATGTGCGAACTTAGAGCTTTATAGCAAAGACAGACTCAAATTTTATGCAAACTATGATGCAAAGAATGCGCATTATGACCAATCAAACCGCAGAAACAACAATGTGCCTCAAGGCAACAACGGGCATCGTTCTCATTCTAAGTCGCCGATTTATGAGGACACGTCCTCCAACATTCTCAGGTAACGCTAATCCTTTGGAGGCTGATGATTGGTTAAGAACCATTGAGAGGAAATTGCATATCACGCAATGTGATGGCAATGAGAAGGTGTTGTATGCTTCGCACCAACTAGAAGGAACTGTCGCCGAGTGGTGGGAGAACTACTGCGCAGCACAGGAAGCACCCCAGGAAATTACTTGGGAAGAGTTTACAATCGCTTCACAAGATTCATGTACTGAAGGAATGATGGACCTTAAGAAAGAGGAATTCAGGGCATTGAAGCAAGGAGGCTAGTCTGTGGCAGAATATTTGAATAAGTTTACCCAATTGGCACGCTATGCACCAGAAGATGTGGCTACGGATAAGGCTAGACAGTCACGTTTCCTGAAAGGGTTAACCTTTGGATTACAGTGGACCGATTACCACAACTTCGATTTTCGTGAGTCGGTAAATAAAGCTTTGATCCTGAAGATAAGCGCAAGGAATTGGGTGAGGATCAGAACGCAGAATGGCTAGTCAGCCGACGACCTACTCAATTCAAAGTTAAGGATGTCACCCAAGATTCGCTAGATTCAAATTTCGCTGCTGTGCAAGACATCGCCTTCATCATCACGCCCCACTAATCGTAATTTTCAAACACCAAAGACTAGGAGTAATGCACCAAATAGAAGTCAGCATCGCTATCAAGAAATGTTTCTCTTGCAATGAACTGTGACATTTTGCCAACAAGTGTCCAAGAAGGGAATATCACTCCAGTTCACTTCAACTTGGGTACTACCCCAGCTAAAGCTCTAGTGACAGGAAGTAACCGAGTGCCAGTACAGTTAGGAGCATCGCCTCAAACAACGACTCGTGGAAGGGTCAATCACATCACGACAGATGAGGTCCAGGATACCGTGGAAGTTGTGCTGAAGATACCCGACGTTGACACCGCCGCTGGTTTGCAAGAAGACGACTCTCTCTTCGCTAACCAAAATCAGGAAGGCGAAGATAGCTGCCCAAGAGCCTGCGACCCTCCGTTCGATATCTGCGGTGAAGGCGGCGAAGAGGACGAGTAGTCAGACGTCTAAGAGTCGAGTTTCATTCTAGTTTTTGCTTCATCTAAAGTAGTCGTTAGTTTAAAGTTTCCGTTGCTGTATGACCCACGGGTCCAACTTTTGTAATAAGAGGATATGTCGAGTAGTGCTCTGACGTTGATTTTTAAGTTACTATTTAGTTATGGTTCAGGATGCCATGATCTGTGCGTACCAGCTATTGACCTAGTTTGAGATATGAACATGATGAATAAAGTATTCATGGAGTAGTTGGATAAATTTGTGGTTGTCTTTATAGACGATATCCTTGTGTACTCTAAGTCAGAAGAAGAGCGTGCTGAGCATTTGAGATTGGTTCTGGAAAAGTGGCGGGAACAACAGTTATACGCCAAATTTAGTAAATGTGATTTCTGGAAGGAAAAGGTGGAATTCCTTGGCCATGTAATGACAGCTAAAGGAGTTGCTGTGGATCCAAGTAAAGTGGAAGCTGTGTTACATTGGGAGCAGCCAAAGACAGTTACTCAAATCCGTAGTTTTCTGGGAATGGCAGGATACTACCATCGGTTCATAGAAGGATTCTCCACGATTGCAAGATGTAAGGACCTGAATTCACCAATTCGGACCCACTGTGTTTTACCGCACTAGTCCCAGGATCAAATGCTAGTGCACACAGCTTAACATCGGTAAGCATCATATCATACACAACGATAGCAATAATAAGACTTCATTTATTCAATATAACTAGTGTATGATCTTATGATCACTTACATTTGTCAGGACCCGGATATGCAAATCCGAAACCCTCTGTGTATATTGCACTAGTCCAGGATCATGCTAGTGCACACAGTGGAAACATAGATGATATATCATTCCATACATCGAAATAACTAAGAAGAAGCAAATTATTATTGAATAAAGCAAACGACCTTATGGTCAATGTTCATACACCAAAGCCTCTTGGCTTAAGAAACAAGTGAAACTGTTGCAACGGAAATATAAAAACGTTAGGCCATTCGACATGCCACAGGCAATCGTCTGGGGAACGCCTTCCTAGTCCACGTAGTCTTCATAGTATTCCTCCTCTTGATATTCATTACCTTGTCCTTCCTCAGCCACTGAACAACATGGGCATAAAGCCGTGAGTACAACACGTACTCAACAAGCCGAGGAAATGATGCAATATATTTATGCACGGCTTGACAAAGGATAGTCATATGGTTCTTTTGCGTAAAGCAATAACTTGAATTGAAATACAAGAATAGGTTGAAGGCATATTGATGAAAACAATAATAAATAATCGTAAATCAATGGTAGACAACAGAATAGAATGGCGAGGTATCACCCTACATCATTCAAACAAGTATCAACCACACAATTCAACAAAGATAGCTTGAGACAACAAAACAACAAGAACTTCCTGCTCACATCCCAACAATTCCACATTTCATGAAACACTCTATACCCCGTGTGAAATTCCTGCTTGTCCATGACCATGACACGGCTATTCAATAGTTTGACACTGCAGAGTTTGTACAAATTTTACCCACAAGACATGAACATCTCTTAGTGCAATCGATATTAACACACTTCCTTTGGTGTGTCGCAGAGATATCATGACAAAGTCTTTACAATGCATGTCTAAACTTGGTACTTCCCTATAAGGTTTCGCCTGGGGGCCTCTCTTGAGCCATGTGAATCTACCCGCATAACCCGAACCCACACAAACATTTGGCAAGACTCAAGACTAAACATTACAAATTAATCGACTAGGTCCGTCCCATACTGCACTTGTGGTTGCACGATTAGGCCCAGATTCAATGGCGCACAAGATTAAGTCCTTAAATCATCTCAAGCAAGACAACCACATCCCAATGTGCCGATAGCACCCCTTTATCGAGACGATCACTTGCCCAAGGGAAAACATTTTGTTCAACCAAGACCAATGGCATTCCCTACCATGGTACAACAAGTTTACAACAAAGGGTCGACGACCACAATTCCATATCTCAATAGGTCAAGATTAACATTAGTTCACAGTGCTATGAAACCCAACGACGATTAAGCGTGTCTAAGATTAGCTACGTTAACCCAATGTTGGCATTACGACTATGTCCAACTAGTAATGTTCCAACCTAAGGTTAACAATGGATACATGGCATATCAATAATCAAGGTGGCATACTTGCAATCAGGTAAATAGCTACTCCCGTAAACTAATCATGGATACACAAATAGCATGCAATTGTATAAAACAAATTACTTTTGCAAACATAGGTACAACAAGGTCAAAGGACTACGACTTGCCTTCACGACGAGGTGCGATACGCTACTCTGAAAATCTTCTCCTCGTGATGCATTTAACCGCTTCTTCAACTACGCGCAAAACTAAGACACCTAAAAGAATAAAATAAATTTAAAAGAAACTAAAAATTATAATAAAAATACTGGCAGATAGAGGATGAATTTAGATGAATTTAGCAATTAGAATCACTCGATTCGGAGTTACGACGGAGGAGAAACAATTGTTTGAATTCTCAAAATCCTGAAAATTGGAAAACCGAGGAATATTCTTTGGAATCTTTTCTTTTTCCAGCATTATTGAGTTTGTTTTGTCTCTATGGCAGTGGGACCCGGCTGTCATTGGTTGAGAGCTTCTTCTCCATTGGATGCTCATGCACGAACAGGAAAAGGCAAGAACACAAAGCAAGAAAGGAAGGCTTCACCGGCCAAGGAAGAAATGGCCAGAGGGGCGTCGACCGGAGAGGACCTCGCCGGCGGTGGCCGGCCGGCGGCGGCGCGGTGGCGCACGGGCGGCGGCATGGTGGCGCGGTGGCGGCGGCGCACGGCGGCGGGAATGGCCGGCCGAGGGGCGGCGGAGGTGCGGTGAGGCGAGGTGAAGCCCATGCTCACGTTGGCCAACGGCGAGGGGACCCGAGGCAGCGGCAACGGCGACGAGCCACGATGGCGAAAAACGGGCCGATGGCATGACGTTCAAATCCGCACAAAAACTCGAAATTTCGCGAAACTAAAGAGAGCATCGCGTAGAGAATGACAAGGTGATTCTACGGCTAAAAGGAATTGCGCTAGAAGTTACCGGATTGGAAGGAATCGACGACGAACGGAGCGACGGCCGACGACGATCAAACTCGAAATCCGGGGTCAAACTGCAACGAAAATCAAATCCGATTGATTGGTTGTGTTCCTGGAAGCAAATGTCACAAAGTGACGTGGTTGGTTTGCCGGAAAACTCACCGGAGCAAAAGATGGCTCGTCGGTGTCTTTGGAGGACGTCGGGCGTACGGTTTTCTCGCGTTTTGGGATGGGAAACAAAATAGGAACAATGGGGCAAGGTGAGCACGTGGTAAAGGACATCGATACGCACGTTTGAGAAGTGGAAGCTCGTCATTTCGTTGAGAAACGGCCGAGTTATTGAAGTTTGAGTGCGTTTCGGTTTCTGCACATTTAATCAAATTCCGGTGAGTTAAAAGATGAATGGTCATGAAAAATGGGTTCTCCTCGTCTCCCTCATCGCAACGGATCCATCCATGCATGATTTGGTGGAGGAAATGAGGAGTTATGGGTGTTTGAAGTTGGAAAGCCATGGTACGTGCTTACTGGAAATCAGCCTGGCTGAAGGTAGAAGAAGGTGAACAGTACTGCCACGTGTCGCTGTATTATTGGTTGGAAGAAATGAAGAGACAAAAGTGCGAAGAATAAAATAGTAAAAATAATCTAAAAATTCTTAAAAATACTAGAGATTATTTGGAACCCAATAAAATTGGTTTCAAAGAATTTTGATGAATTTTGGAATTTAGATTATTCTCGAACTAATATATTGATTTTGATGAAAGACCATGAGAGATAAAATAGCAAATAGATTCTAAAATCTTGGAACAATTCCCAAAATCATTTTAGAATATTTGGAACCTAATGCAATAGGTTTCAAGATTTTTAGAGCATTTTGGAACTCGGGTGAAATTTGGAATAAGGACCTAATTGGAATCTTGACTTTATGACGATCAAGGAGTGAACTCCAAATTTCAGAAGGATATGGATGCCAAGTTAATTAGAACACCATGGAAAATCTAAATTTTGAAATTAATTAATTTAAATTAACTTTAGTCAAAAGATCAAATTAGGATGTTACAACATTTATTCAAATTTCATGGGCAAGTCTAAGATAAAGTAAGACGAATGCAATGAAAAACAAGAGAAGACGAGTGACTCATCAAGACAAAGACAAAGCGATCGACAAAGCTTGGCCTAGTGACTCAGATCCACCGAAATCCTCCTCCATTACGCGATGACTCCTCCATCGTTGTTTGTGTTTGTAGGCAAGGGTGAGTATACAACATACTCAACAAGTTGTGCACAGAATGCAATTCTACCATAGCTATATGCAAGGCTTATTCCAAAGGAAAGGCTGAATGGCTCATAAGCAGTAAAGCAGCATTTTCAAACATAAGCAATACGTAGATTGAAAAGTCAGTAAAACAAATAATAGCAAGTAAATAGATTCAATGTTTCTCAATAAACCAAGTATTCATCCTAAGTCAAATTCCATTAAACACATGGCATCCCGCCATCCCATCCAGTTGTCTATTTTAATTAACTAACCCTTGATCTGTAATCCCGAGCATTGCTCAATACCGTGAGCACGCGCTATCCTAATAGATTGTACACTCGCAGAGGTTATGCACTTTACCCACACGATATAACCATGCACCACACAAAGTAACGATTATAACAAAGCCTTTACAATGCATCCTCTTAACCCGGTGCATACCCGCTAAGGTTTCAACATCAAGGGCTACACCGCCACAACAGGCCCCCTCTTGCGCCATGTGAGTTTCCGCACACACGTAACTCACACCACCATGATAGCACTTAAGTACTAAGCATTTGCAAATTAGTCACTAGGTCATTCCCATAACAGATGTGGTCGCAAGTTTGACTCAGTCAAAGGCTTGCAAGGTTAAGTCCTTAGGATTGATTAAAGCAAGACATACACATACCCTCGGCTCCACTTGAGCCCACCCCGCACACCGCCCTTCCACTTGCTTCAATCTAAAGTGATTACCTCCGGTTGGTTACTAAGCACCACGTGCTCTTCACAAATCAACATTGTTGCGTGACTCATTGCCACAACAACTCAATCTCTTTGTGCGACCACACATGGCCCACAAGTTATCATCATTGTTCCATATTCCATTAGTCAAGATTATTAAGCAATATTTCATGAGCATGTGATGACGTGGCATGGCTACATATCTAATTCGGCCTAACCATCCATGTTGATTTTCTATTAACCACCTATAATTAACCAACCTAGGGTGACAAGTGGATCATGGCATACAATTTAACAAGGTAGGGTGTAAGTCAAGAGGGTATAATATCTAAATCCCAATCTAGGTCAAAATCATTTGTACTCATGAAATAACAAGTGATAATGTAAATCAAAATAGCATGCAATCTAATTTACGGGTGCAACATGATCAAAGCACAACTTGCCTTCGTTAAGCTCCTGGTCTTGGTCTGAAAATAATTCTTGAGTTGCAAAATCCCCTTCCGAAGCCTCGCACAATTCAACGTCTACGTGAGTCGAGAGAGAAAAGCAAATAAAAACCAAAACCAAAGAACAAACAAATTCAAAAATTCAAATAAAAGCCACCATTAGAAATATCTCAATTTTACAAATTTTTAGGAATTTGAATCACCTCAATCCGAGTTTCTATGCAAAAGTTATCGCGTTTTGAAATTTGAAAATTCTGGAAAAATACCCTAAATCATAAATTCCGAATTTCCCGAATTATTTTTATAAAGAAAAATCGGCTTTTCCCCGGTCAAATGTACGGATGCTTACGTGGCTGAATCCTGAGTGTCCATCTAGCGATCGACGGCTAATGTTTAACCGAGCCTTTTCCTATTCACTTTAAATGACGTGGCCCCTATCCAATCGTCCATTCCGGAATCAACAGCTGAGGCTTACCATTGGACTTTCCTATTCACCCGACGACGTGGCGAGATCTTGTCCGTCCGTCGACGATCTGACGGCCCACAAAGCTCCCGATTCCGCGAGGCGTTGAGGCGGCGCAACTCGCCGGCGCTGGGGACGACGACGCTCCCGATGGCGATAAAGTGTGCCCCGGCGACCAAGGAACGACGGAACCGCCGCGGCGCAAGACGACGAATCCGAGTCGACCTCCAAGTCGACGGAAGAAGCACCGACGGCGATGGAAACGCGGCGCGAAACCTCGAAAACGTTCTTCGTACTCCGACGAGCTCCTGTGCGCGCCTCGAAGCTTCTCCAGCGACGGTGCGTGAGGGAAAAGGAGAGGTGCTAAGCGGTGAGTATCGGAGGGGGCTCAGGGTCCCTATTTATACCCGGCTGGGCGTGGAATCCAAGGAAAGTCCGGCGGTGTTGGTATCCTGCCTGAGGAGGCATGGCATGAAACCTTCTCGGACACGAAGATATCGTCCGCTCGGATCAAGATCCGACGGCCAGATAAATCGGGTTTCAAAAATACAAAGGTCCGCACAAGAATCGGCCGCCTGTTACTGTTCACATGTGATTTTTCCAGAGTTTCCTATTTTAAATAATCCGATTAAATGTTTTGATTTATTTAAAGCATTAAAAATACTCTAAAAATTCCAAGAAAAATCTCAAAAATACTTTGAGATATTCTAGACTTAAATAAAATATTTTCACAAAAACTTTATTTTGGATTTATATATTTATAAACAATCTTTAATATAAAGTAATATTATTTAATTCCAATTAATTCAAATAAATCCCAAAAATCCAAATAAATTCAGAAAATTCACAAAAATCATATTTAGCAATAAAATAATATTATTTAATTAAAAAGCTAAAATTTTGGGATGTTACAAACCTCCTCTTAATCTTAATCTCAACCCGAGATTGTAATGACTAAAGAATAGGTTTGGGAATTTCGCTTCGTGTCATCTTCACGCTCCCAAAGTTGCTTCATTCTCGAGTGATTACTCCATTGAACTCGCAAAAATGAGTGGACTTGTTTCGTTCTACGCCCATCACATCCAAAATCCTCGATGGATGTTCCTTGTAGGTCGATCTTCTTGTAGCTCAATAGCCTCCAATGCTGCCTCGCCACCGCACTCAAGACATTTCTTGAGCTGTGACACATGGAACACATCATGCACGCCGGCCAATGATTCTCGCAACTCCAACTGATAAGCAACCTCTCCTCGGCGGCTCAAGATTTTAAATGGTCCAACAAACCTAGGTGCAAGCTTCCCCTTGACATGGACTTGATCTATCCTTGTGTGTGATGAGTAATTGACAAGATTTGAGATTGGATTGATTTGAAATTGAGTTTAAT
Source organism: Guadua angustifolia (assembly GCA_036346375.1). Classification (NCBI taxonomy): domain Eukaryota; kingdom Viridiplantae; phylum Streptophyta; class Magnoliopsida; order Poales; family Poaceae; genus Guadua; species Guadua angustifolia. The sequence goes on from JAYEVE010000446.1 coordinate 41,668, forward strand.
TTGAATTGGATCTTCAAATTGAAGCAATTTGAGTGTTGGTTGCTTTTCCTAGTGCTACCGCCTAAAGCGTGAGTGCACCTAACCATTGAGCATAATTATGATTGATTAATGATTTTGTTTGATGCAATGCACTCATGTGAGTGGTTGCATGGATTGACTTTGAGTCAAGTCGTGGACTTGTGCTCGGATGCGTTGTTTGTTTATTCGTGTGCAGGTGTTGCTCGAGGGCTTAACGTGGTCGATGACGGACCTAACTAGGTTCATGGAGGAACTAAGGTTCGGGACTAGGTTCAGGGAGGAACCGAGGTCTTGGTGGTCGAGGATGTCTGGGAAGTAAAAATTGCGTTACGTCAAGGAAGTGTTTGTCCATGCATGGTGACTAGTTAATCCCTCGCGTGTTTTTGCATGCATGCAGAAGGGACGTGCGGCTGGCTTTTACCGTGGTTGTTCATCTCGATCGCTACATGCATGAAATTCTTGCGGCTAGAAGGCATGGTGGCAACTAGAAGTTTTGCTAGCTTTTGAGTTGGCGCTTGCATTTTTATTCCCTGGCGACTAGAACTTTTTGCATGCAGGCAGAAGCAATGGCGATTTTCCGTTTGCTCTTGAAAGCTGGTTGCTGCATGCTTGCATGAGTCCTGGCATTGCTCCAGGCATCGAATCACTTCCTGGTGTTTGGTGCTGGTTGGTTTTCCACGACGACAACAAGTGGCGACTAGAAGATTGGTTCGCATGCATGTGAAGACCGGCGACCAGAAGATTTGCGCCGCAATATCAGATTTTTTAAGATTGTTTTTGAGGCATCCTGTGAACACATCTCGGCAACAAAATTCAAGATTTGCAAATCAATGTGCTGGTAATCTCGTTCTTCGTTTTTGCTCTCCGTTTATATGCATGTTTCCCTCTTAGATTGATTCATAATTTCATTATAATAATTTTGGTTTGATTGGTTCAAAAACTGCTAGGGCATCTAATAGTTGATCTTAAAAGTTTGATTGGTTAATTCTTTGTAGATTTTGTTTAATTTCATAATTAGGGTTTAATCTATTCTCGTCATTATTTGATACAGTCAACTTGCAAAGGTTATAACTCTAGATCCGTATATCCGATCACTACTACAAAACACCACATCACAGACGGTTCTATCTCACATCACAGACGGTTCTATCCTTCTAGGATAGAACCGTCTGTGATAACACCGTTCTAACTGGTAATTTAAAAACACTAAATTAAGAGAGATTTGCTAGGATGTCATCCATCCTAATACTACTAATACTACTCTTGCCTAATTACCACTCGTGTGATCTTCCTGCATTTTTAACACCACACGATGGTCTTCCATAGAGGTCACCATCCTATTACTACTCGTCTAAGACGCTTACTCGAGTTCTTATAAGATCCATATTTTAATGGTGGTATGATAACATCGACATATTATGTCTCCTCCTCCTTTAACCCGTGAAGCATTAACGATTTCCAATTATTTCAAATTAGCAAACTATGGAGGTAATTAGCAAATTTAAAGCTTTCAAATTTATTTTTCATACTTTTGACTATTAATGATGTAATATATGTGCCATTACTATTCACGGTGCTTTAAAAACACCATAACTTTTGACTTTGATTTTGGTGTTCTTGAGCTTTTGAATCATCACATGATGAGCTCTCGATTATATTCTTTTTAGATTGCAAATAAGAACCGAGCACTTTTGTTAAAATGGTCATAACTTTTGACTCGAACTCGATCGGACGCTCTTTGCCTGCTTGAAAGATAATGAAAAGTAGTACCGAGCCAAAGAACACCCGATCGGAGTTACGAGTCAAAAGTTATAACCATTTTAACAAAAGTGTCCGGATTTCTTATTTGCAAACTAGAATCGAGCTCAAAAATATAATCGAGAGCTCATCGTCCGATGATTCCAAAAGCTCAAGAACACCAAAATCGAAGGTACGAAGTCAAAAGTTATGATGTTTTTACAAGTTCTCGTGAATAGTACTAGCACATACTCCCTCCGCTCTCGTGATCTAAGATGCATAACATTTTTGGTGTTGTTCGCTTTTGTAGGGCGCGTAATTATTCCATCGATTGTAGCGCTAATTACTCTAATCGCATGCCCTGCATGACGAAGCGCTGCATGGCCGAGTAATTAGCGGTATGACGCGCGCGAATCGAACGACGGCTACGGAGTAATTAGCTATAAACATGGAAAACATACAGAACGGAGGGAGTATATTACAAGCATCGTAATAGTCAAAAGTATGAAAAATAAATTTGAAAGTTTTAAATTTTGCTAATTACCTCTATAGTTTGCTAATTTGAAATAATTGAAAATCGTTGTTTGGGTTCTTCTGTGGTTAAGAGAAGGAGGACACATTATATATCGATGTTATCATACCACCACTAGAGTAATGGATCTCATAAGAACTCTGAAGTTAAGCGTGCTTGAAGAAGAGTAGTAATAGGATGGGTGAACTCCTGGGAAGTCCCCTCTAATTTAGTGTTTTTAAACTGCCAGCTAGCACTATTAGTGACGGTCCTAGCTAAGAACCGCCACTAATAATGTTATATGATTTGTTGAATCGCCATCGATAATCTTCGATTATCACGCAAGATTATATTAGTGACGGTTCAAAACCGCCACTAATAGCATTTATGAACCGTCATCGATGTGCTTTTTTCTAGTGATCTCAGACAAAGTGACGGCTTAAGCCCGCTCGTGAAAATGCTTATTTATGCGGCGGTGCTTAAGCCACCCGACTACACAAATAGCACTTATCCAAAGGGCAATTTAAGAAACCGCCAGTGCAAATAAGCATTTGTGCAAAGGGTTCTTAAGCCGCCCACTGCGCAAATGCATTTGTACAAAGTGACGGCTTAAGAACCCGCCGCACAAATGCTTATTTTACAGCGGTTTCTGCCGCCCTACCGACAAATGCATTTTACAAAGCGGTCCTTAGAAACGCTTATGCAAATATAGCGATTTCCACAGACCTTCGCCATAAAGTGGGTGCAAAACGCCGAGAAGATGGGTTACCACCACTGCATAAATATTTTCTGTAGTAGTGTTTGTTGCTATTGAGGATTGCAGAGCAATGATGTCTGCAACTTTTTCATGTGGGAGGATGAATCTGTTGCATGTGGCCATGGAATGAGTACAATGTGAAATCTGGCAGAGCAATGTGGCTCGATTGAAGGTTGTGTGCATTTGAAGCAACTCTGTGTCGATGCCAGTGCATTGAAGAAGCAAAGTGAAGAATTGATTCCAGCTGAAAACTGGATGAAGAATGTTGTAGGAATGTGGATTTTTTTCTCTTGTTTCATAATGTCAGTAGTTGTAGCAGTTTCTTTGAAGTAGGCCTAGTTTGTTGCAGCAATGTAAGCTTTCAAGTTTGTTGCAGCACTGTAAGCTTCCTCTTTAACATTCTGAATGATGGCATGTTCTGAACACTTCAAATGCCTTAAATGGTAGTTCTTGCTCTAACTGAACTCGTGTGGACATTAGAACTTCCTGATAAAATGGAAACAAATATAACCAATTGAATAAGGTGATGGATTGGGAAACTCGTGTCTTTTTCCATCACAGAAATTTGGCAACGTGTTAGGATCATATCTCTTCAAACAAAGTAAAAGAAAGGACATATAAAGAATATAAGAAGCCTTAGGCAAGGGTATCAGCCCATTCATATATCATGCAATCAGGTCTCTATAATGACTGACAACAAGTTGGCATGAATATGTGACCATAGATTACAAAAGTTGGCATGAATATGTGACCATAGGTTACAAAAGTTGGCATGCATCAGGGAACACAGACTACAAAAGTGAGCATGCATCAGGTTTACAGGAATTTTTTATCTAGCCATTCTGCCCACTTGTTCTTGACAGGGGTCTTCTTTGATGATGTCTTTCTTTGTGATGTTCTTTTGCTTGGTGTGCTCCTTGCAGCATCTTCAGATGCCCTCTTCCTTGGTGATGCCATTTTCCTTGGTGTGTCAGCTTGTCGGGCTCTCGTGTTGCTTTCTTCCTTGAAGATGCCTCTTCTTTGGTGTGTTGCTTGATGCATCCTCTTCTCCCTTAGCCTTCTTAATTGGTGCATCCTTCTTTTTGTGGGAGCCCTTTTTCGCAAAAAACAACCATATGCATGACATGTATAGACAAAGAAAGACATCTCAGAACACACCAAAGGACATGCATAGCATTACCTCTTCATAGAGCTTTGTGTTGTTGAATGCCATCATCAAACCTGAGCTTTCAATTTGCATGTTTTTGCAGTGTCCAAGTGGCACCACACCTTTTGCACCTAACCCTTCTCTTGGTTGGATCCAGGAAACTCCTTAGCCTCTGCTTCCTTGGCCTGCCTGCCACCTTCTTCTGCTTTGGTGGATGCACCTTATGCCCAACATCAACATGCTTCCACTGAGTCATGTCTGTCATGGTGGGGATAATATCTTGATAAGCTTCTTTGAACCTCTCAACTGAGTAATAGCTGTCCACATGATCTTCTATGCTTGCTCCACAAATGGAACAGATGAATGCCATTGCATGTTTACAAGGCTTCCCCGACACTTGCCATTGCCTACATGTACAGGACCTCTCATGTAACTTCACAGAGTGCCTTCATCCAACAATTCATTCTCAAATGTGACCTCTCGCCAAGATTATCACCCCGGTGATCTTTGATGAGCAAGTCCAATTTTGCTTGCTTACCACAAACAGCTCCTTTATCACACTAGGAAGGATCACTCCTTCCATTGACCTGCCAATACTCCTCCTAAGAGCAAACTTGCTCATTATCAGCTCTCTTATTCTATCCACAAGTTCATGAAGGTGCAGGCCCTTGAAGTCTTTTATTTGGTTATTGAAGCTCTCAGATATGTTATTTGTGAGGTAGTCTACTTTACTAAGCTCTAAGAAACCACATCTATACCACAAACCATGGTGATGCTTCTGCAAATAATCTACAACATCCTGCAAAGGCTCAAAAATTTTGGACATGTGCCATCAAATCTAGAATCTGTAGGACCTAGCAAGAAGATATAAGTGATCTGTGTAGACCTTGCCATGGAATTTTTTCATGAAATTACTATACAAATGTCTCATGCACTCTCTGTGCTCAAAGATTAGGGAACACATTTTTACAATTGACTCTAACCCTTTGCATGCATCACTAGATATCACTAAACCATCAGACTTCCTACTGCCTTTTATTAAACTCGGTTCATGAACCATGTCTAGTTGTCCTCGCCAGAATAAAAACACCATAAGCAACATAAAAAGCCGCTTATGACCATCTACGATGTTGTCGATGCTAGTTGTCCCTTATATGTACCATTTAGGCTAGTGGAATCCACACCAATGTATGCCCTGCAGCCTCTCAAGAATCCATCTATGCAAGGTTTAAATGCTACAAACATTATGTGGAAACACATCTTATTGCCATACTTCTTCAGTTCTATTTCTACAATTGATCCTAGACTCCTATGTTCTATCTCAGCCTTCCAGTTGAAAAGCATTTGGAAGCTATCCTCATATGCACCATGTATTTGTCTAAGTGCTATTTGCATACCTGCCTATGTCTTACCATAGCCCAACTTGATCTTGTATTCATCCTGCAGCTTCCTCTGAGCCTCTCTTGCCCCCTTATTTGGGTTATTTCTCAACCAGTCCCCTAATCTGTCTGCCACCCAATCTTGTGTAGCCATCTTCCCCTCCATCATCTTTGTACTAGGGCAAATGTGCTTTGAATTAAGAGTTTTGATCTACACATACGAGAAACACAGATGTTAGCACATTGCAACACATATAATATGACACACACACAGAAGGTGAATTACCATAATGGCACATCCATCCCGCACTTTAGAAGCATGAACTCTCCAAGAACAACCCACATGTTTGCATTCACCAATATACCTACTTTGGTCGACTTGATTGTATTTATTTCAAAGTCATTCAGATTGCATAATGCCTAATAGCCTTTAAAAGCAACTATATCAGGAACATAGCCCTTTGACAATAGTTGGGTTGCTAAGATCATATGTAACTCTACTCTTCAGATCGCATCTCGCCATCTCGCTTCAAAGAGCTCAAAGCTACTAGGTTCACCCATGTAAGAGGGTTCCTCCACAAAGTTGTCAAGGCTCAGTAGCATCCCCGCATAAGTCTTCATCATCTACACCAACATACTCCTCCGCATTATCAAATGAATCGGTCCTCCATCATCAACAACAAAACATATAAAAGTGATTTCCTTCTCAATGTTGTACATCTCAATCAAGCTCCCGACATCAAGATCCTCGTGAATTCAAAGATCCTCACCGCACTACCGTCATAGTAGTACAAATGACACATTTGGTTGGGTCCCCATGTCACATGCCTATGCAAACCTTGCTTCAAAGGACCGCAAGCTAATATCCTTCTCATCTGTTAACCATGTCACTTCCTTGACCTAGTGTACACCTTCCTACCGCTTTTTCTATTGTGGAGAAGGCATCCACTTGAAAACTACCTAAAAAGCCTAGAAAACCCGAAGAGTCAAAACTACTTTAATTTACCAAGCTAAATTACTATGCAAACAATCAAAACTAACCATGCCAACAATCTCAAAGACTTACTTTCTGAAGCACATGGCGCGGCCGCATTGATTCAGTTCGCCAACAGATCCATTGCCGCCACGGACATCCGATTAGCCGAAGCGGAGTGGGAATGATGAGCCTTTAGGCCGCCGCCATGGAAGCAATCACGGACGACACTGGATTGCTCGGGCTCGTCGCGGTCGCTGGGTGGGGAATTGTTCTAGGGTTCTTGGCTCTTGGGTGGCGCGGGAGAGAATGGGGGAGGGCACTGATTTTGCATGGCTCTTGGGTCCGGCCAAAGTCAAAGTGAGGGCAAAATCGTCTGGTGGCCGAGTCTCGCGCCGGTTTGATCGACAGACACGTGTCACGAGTAGTGGCATATTTCGAATAAGCATGGTTTCATAATGGCATATATCGAAAAAGCAAAGGAACGATGGCAAATCTCGAATAACCGGTTCCTGCAGTGGCATATATCCAATTAACCCTAAAATTATATGGTTTGAATTGATTCATGTGAATTTTAAATGATGAATCAAGTTCGGTGGCTCTCGCTTTGAATTATGCGTTTTCTCGTTAGGACTTTGTGGCTTAAGCTAGTGTGAGCTTTGACCGGGAATGTTGGGTACAAATGGTGTCGTGGCTTGAGCTAGCCTTGTTTTTGTATCAAGAAACTCTTGCAATGAGGCGTGTTCTACAATCGATCAATTACCCGTGGTTCTTCCGGGGTTAGTTTCGTGGAATTTTTCAAGGATTTGATGCATGTGAGTGTATTTCTAAATCTTGAACCTTTGATATATTGTCGTATACATTGGTGAACATGCCTCGCTAAGGATATATTGCCTTATATAGATGATTGCCTTATATAGACTTCATGTACATGATTGTCTTATATAGGCTTTCCTTTTGTACCTTTATATACTCTATATATTCTAATCATTGGCCTCATATTGAATACAACTAGTGCTATTTATAATATAGTATCATAGCAATAGGTTTAGAGTTTACCAGGCGTTGCACCATCCCTATAACTGCTCTCTCGCTTTCTTCCATTGCCGCTGCCCCGGAGAAGAAATCTCCACTCTGGGACGGCCACCTCCGCGACGAGGCCTCACACCGCCATCGCCTTGGCCGGTGCCTCGCCTCGCCTCCTCGATGACCGTGTGGCGCGCCTTCGGTGATGCCTTGGCGCTACTCGCTCCATCGGTTTCACTGCCTCCATCCTAGCTCACAGATTCCGCCATGATGACCACATCGCCACCACCTCACTCACCTCCACCGCCTTTTCGCCCCCGTGCCGACCACTTGTCAATGGCTCGCCCTTTGGCCTCTTCTGATCGGCCCGCGGAGGCCACGAATGCTCCGGCCTTCGACGCTGCCTTCCACGCCCGATGCCCGTTGTCTCACCAGCTTCCACCGGTCACTTCGATGCGAGGAAGGAGCCTGGCTGACGTCGGCCAACATCTCCTCGTCTCCGCATGTGCCAACAACGCCATCCACCGCCTCGACCGCCGCTCCGGGCTGACATCCTCTTGGTCGGCTGCCACTTGCTTCGGCCCTCCAGCCTCATCACCACGAAGTGAAGACATGTGAGCTTGATCTTATCAGACTTCAATCTGATCTCAACTAGATTTAATCCGATTCTCGGCTCATTCTGCAGGCTCAGTTTTTGGCCCTCCATGGTTAGCTCAGCTTCTGTTCTTTTCAGCTTGGCATCATTTTTGGCTCTGTTTTCGGCTTGGCTGTTTGGCTCAGGCTCTCAGCTCTTCGGCTCTGGCTCTTTGCTTCCTTCGCCAGCCTGGCTCTTTTGTCGACTTGGCTCTGGTTCTTTGGCTTCTGGCTTTTGGTTTTGGCTCCTTGGATCGGCTCTGGCTCTTTAGCTCTTTTGATCGTCTTCTGTTTAGTTTGGCTCTTTAGATAGGCTCGGTGCCCTCTTTGGCTCTTTTGTGTGCGTGGTGTGTCTTTGGGTTGTCACTGGTTCTACCGCTATTATTTCATTTAGAGTCTTTATTTCGCTATGGCCCATCCAAGTCCTTAGCATCTTGATTCTATGTTAGCTCGCCCTTCCGTCGACTCGATTTTTGGCTCATTACGTCAACACGCTCTTTTTATCATCACCACCATTCCGCCTACTCCGATTTAACTCATCATGTCAACCCTTCATCGGCTTGGTTTCGAGGGCGGGACAAGGATTTCAATTTCGTTTTGGGAAAAATTTTGCCGGTGGCCAAAATCCGAAATTTCGGTGAAATTTCATTATTTCAGATGACATCTGTTCAAAATTCAAAAAGGAAAATCCAAATCCAGTTTTTTATTACTGAAATTTCGGCCAAAAATCCGAAATTTCAGCCGAAATTTCTGAAATTTTGGTAAAATTCAACTGAACAAAAAATAGTACAAACAATGTCAAAAAATTTTGAATTTTTTTTGAAGATTCCTGGCAAATCAGAGATGTTCTCATAAAATTTTCAAGAGATTACCAGGTTTGTGAAATTTTTAAAAATTCAAAAAATGGTACTATCCAGATAAAACGTTGACCAGCAAATTTGAACCAGATGAAAAATGGTACAAATGACATTAGAAAATTTTTAATTTTTTGTGCGTGATTCTAATGAATCATTAATATTTTCATAAAATTTTTGGATGGTGATCAAGATTCAAGAATTTTTAAAAATTTGGACAGTGCTACTATCCTCATAAAAGCCTTACCTAGAATTTGAATGTAATGAAAAATAGTTCAAACCATGTTGAAAAATTTTAGAAATTTTCGTGGAAGGTCCTGATGTATCACTAATATTTTTATAAAAGTTTCATATGATTATCATACTTGAAGAAGTTCCAAAAATTCTAACACTACTACGTCCTGATAAAAGCCTGATAGGCACGATGCCAGTTGAAGTATGGCGGCCTAATTTTTGGGTTGCATCATCTTTCAGGCCTCAAACATATCACTGTTGAAATCAACTGCATTGATGCCGTGGCTGACGAGGTGGAGGGCTTGGAGGGTGACATCAGGGCCGCAGCAGGCATCCTTCCCAACCGCCCCATACTCGAGATCTATACAATAAATCAACACCATATGAAGAAGCCGGATGAAGCAAGCTAGAGAATAATGATTTAAACCGATCAGGATTCGTTTCAGGTATGACCAGAACAGGACTTTCTTCTATCTATTTTTTCCCCCTACGCTTTTACCATCTCTATATATGTTAAGGCGCTTTTACCATCCTTGTCTATAGGATCTTTTCCTCTTTGGTTTATACGTTTATGCTGATCAAGAGTGTGCTGCCGATTTCCTCGGCATATGCCATATTTCCTTGTGGCCGCTATCAGCTCAGAATGTACAACTGCTTAAAAGCTCCTGTTAAATATTTGGATCCTTCATAACTATTTCAATCCTGCGGAACGCAAGCAGGTGTTGTTGACCGATGGATCCTTCAACATGCGCTTCTTGCGGTCTATTATTCTTTCAGCTAAAGACTGGAGGGAAGAGAAGCTTGGAGGATATGATGTAATAGGACAGTCTACTTCAATTGGGATCAGTCCTTCATTTGAGAAAAACATGTAATACAGAGGTTGAAGATAGTTGTGCTAGATTGTGAACAGTAATTGCTGCGGTTTCATTTAATAAAAGGGAAAATCGATGATTTGCCACTCATCAGGTTCTGGTTTTAAGATTTTTCCACTTACGAGATTTATCTTGATGAATTGCCACTCCTAAGAAAGAAATAGCTAGGATTTGCCCTCTCCACTGTATTCTGCTATATTCAGTTTTATTTTTTGCCCAAAATCACTTGTGAAATGACCCCTTTGTCCCTCCTTTTCGTCGTCTCCATTCGTTCCCCAAATCCGGCCTTCCCCTCGCCCGCATCCGGCGACCATCGCCGCTGCCGATGCAGTCTGCACATGAGCCGTGGCGGCTAGCTTGCGCGTGCTCGGTCCAGCCCCACTTGTCGCTTCCATCCGTCCATATCTGTCGTGGAGGTGAGTTCTTGCCGGGCGTATGCTTCCTGAATTTCTCCTTGGAGCTAGCTACAGATCACACTGATGATGATGATGATGATGATGCGTGCATGTTCCAAACAGGCGTTTAAACTCTTCACTAAAACTGTTTTCAACCTTGTTGCTTACCTGACATATGCGTGCATCTTCGATCACCAGTCCTGCAAGAAGCTTACCATCTAAACTTGTTAAAACGTTGCATGCAGGCTTTTGTGAGAATTTGCCCAGACATGCCCAAGTCCTTCCTGCGGCATCATCTCCATTTTTTGATAAACTTATTTTCACATCCCTAGGCTCTCAAATGCCCATATTAATGTATCAGTTACCAGAAACTGTGTACCATGGAACAGTATAGACCGAACTTGCCTCATAACATAACTTGAGCAATTCAATTTTTTTGGTGCCGTCGCATATGTCCTTTTTGAAAGCCCGTCCTTCCCTTTCTGGTGTCTACAGGATGTTGTTTGACCTACTTCTGAATTTTCTCCTTTATTCTGTGATTCTGTTGTGCATACGGTGATCCTTTGCTTATCATTACGAAAAGCAGGAATGGATGGCTTCTATCACGGCTTGGTGCAATCCTTGCTGTGATCTTGAAGCGCATTGCTTATTTCATCGAAATGCAGGGAATTTTTTTTAAATAATATATATATTTTAAATAATTGCAACATTAGTGCGTGGAATAAAAAATTGCAAGAATAATATACCGTCGCCAAATGGTTTGGCGAATTAGCAATTTTCGCCAGACGGTCATTCGCCAAACGGTTTGGCGAATTATTATTTTCGCCAAATGGTTTGGCGAATTAGCTATTTAAACGGTTTGGCGAAAATACTAATAAACTATTTTTCAATATTTTTCATTTGACAAATTATCAATTTATATTATTTATTTAGTTTATTCAATTATAGATATTTTTAATATTAAAAACAAAGACTCTAATTTAGTTCACGCTAGAGTCTTTGTTTTTCTAATATTTAAAAATATCTATGGTTGATTAAATCTTGAAAATAGGTGAATATTGTAGCCCTCTTGATAAGCTTCACATAGAATTCAAGATCACCTAAATCGGAGTTCGGAGTAAAAAGTTATAAGCGTTTTACTATTTTTGCCAAATGGTGTGGCGAAAATACCTATTTTCGCCACACCATTTGGCGAAAATAGTAAAACACTATCATTTCGGTTCAAATCACATAATAATCATGGATTAACGTATAATCGTCAAATGATTTGGCGAAAATAGCTATTTCGCCAAACCGTTTGGCGACGGTATATTATTTTTGTAATTTTTTTAGTCCATACATTAATGTCGCAATTATTTTTAAAAAAATATATTATTTATAAGAAAAACTCAAATGCAGGCGGTGTCTAGGGGAGCCGTTTCCCCATTAGCTATTTTAGCCTCTGATGTAACGCTTAAAAAATCCAACAAAAAATCATCGTTGTAGTTCACATAATATGTGAACTTGCAAAATTTCATTTTCAAATTTATCTCTGGTATAGGTTTTTTGGGTTTTTGGTACCAAGGCCGAATTTGAAATTGAGATTTTGGAGGTCCACAGATCTTTACGAGAAATTTAATCATTTGCTTGAAAGTCACACTGGCTTCAACAGTTTAACATCATATCCATTGCAATGGATCATATACACCAAATTTCATGAGCCAATGGTTATTTATCCTTTTGAACAGTTTTACCGTCATCTTTCTTTCCCTTTCTTCCTCCTCTTCTCTGCTTTTTGGCTCCGGCCATGGTAGACCAGGCGAGCCAGTGTTTTTCCTCTAGCTCCATTGCATGCCACCGCACTCACGCCAGACACATGTTATGGTCGAAGGTCGCCGCTGGCGCTATCTCGCTTCGTCGATTCGCCACACTCCTTGCTCACCGCCATCGCCATCGCCGCCTCCTCGTCCTCCCCTGCTGCCGCCACAGGTGCCTTGCCCCTTCATCCTCGAGGAAGGGGCCGTCGTTTGTGTCATGACTAAGGGGCCCACTCGTCAGGGAAGAGCAAGGGGATAAAAGGGCCATCGTCAAGAGCGTGAGGGCAAAATTAAAAAATGAATCAGTATCCTCTTCCTCCAGACTCTTCTTCTTCCTCTCTTGCTTTTTCTTCGGAGAACCTCACGGAGTTCATTACGGGCCGATCTCACGCCCGGGAGCGATCCTGTGGCCAAGGGATATGACAAATGGTATCGAGCCTCGCTCTTCGCACCTCGACGCCGCCTCCGGAGGAGCTGCTCTCTGGCGGCGGAGTCCGGTGACGCTGGCTCGTCGCTGAACTCCTTGCTGCCGGCGCCGATCCCACCCACCCCGACGCCTCCGGTCTGACCCCTCTCATGCACGCGGTCGTCGGGGGTCACGTCGCCGCTATTCGGCTCCTCCTCGACGTCGGTGCGCCATGCATCGCGCCCTTCCGCCCAAGTACCCAAACCCTCACCCTTTCTTCCCCAATCTCACCCTCCCATCCCATCTATTGTCAAACCCTACCTAGCTCTGCCCGCGTCGCCGCGATGGACGCGATCGACGCGGAGCAGACACGCGCGCAGGAGGAGCGCCGCAAGACGGAGGAGGCCCTCACGGCCGGCGCGCCGATGGCCGTCTCCTCTGTCACCTTCGACACCGACCTCTACGACGGCGGCGGCTCGGACCCCAACTGCTTCGCCGGCTACGACACCTCCATTCCGGCCTCCGAGGACGACGCGCCCGAAGATGACGCCGATCCCGCCAACCCCGCCGCCCGCCGCCTCGCGTCTTACACCGGCCACGCCGTCGCGGCCGTCGATCTCCCTCGCGCCTCCTCCGCCTCCACGTCTCCCTCGGTCTCATCTCGTACGCCCACCACCTGTTCGACCACCTGCTGTCTCCGCGCGCCCGGGAGGACAGCAGAGAAGCTCCTCCAGGCTCCGCCGCTCCCCCTGCTGGTGCTTCCCAAGTTCAGGTTTTCAAGCTTGTCCCCCGACGGAGCCTTGACGGCTGGGCGGCGCGTCCCGCTGCCAGAGGAGGTGGCCGCCGAGGATGCCCGTTGCGTGGGCTCGTTCGAAGGGTGGCTTGTGGGCGTGCAGCCCAGCAAGTATTGCAGAGATGGTGATGGCGAGTGCTTCTTGGTGAATGCTTTCTCCCATGAGATGGTCCGTCTGCCACACCCGTGTGCTTTCCACTTCAATGAGTCTGATTACGTCCAGAGAACTCTTCCCATCATCAATGGCTCCGGTGAGGTCTACTGTACCGTCAGTGATCGGGTGTATACAATGTCACTTTGCGTTGTGGTCCTATCTGCTTCACCTGACTCTGGATCGAAGTATATTGTGGCTGCTATTTCTAACTACAGGCATACACACAAACTTGCTCTCTGGAGGCGGCAGGACGCGCTGCACCTGTTCGACGTAATGCCGCACAGGGGCGTTCAGCCGGACTTGGTTTCACATACTGTTTTGATCGACGTGCTGTGCAAGTCTGGGAGGATACGTGATGCTCGGCGGATGTTTGACAGGATGGTGCAGAGTGGATTAAGCCCTGATGCTGTCACTTATAGCGTTCTTATTGCAGGGTACTGTAATGAGGGGAGAATGAGGGAGGCAAGGTTGCTACTTGTGAAAAGGCTAAAAGACCAACTATTTGTGGCCCGCTCATACTATCCAAGCGTCGCGAAACTTCAAGGACAGGAGGCACTTACTCGGGAGATGAAGAAAAAAATACAAGACCATGAGAGGGTTCTTAGTGTGTCCACAGATGATGCTGATCTACCATCCTTTATCAACACGAAGATAGAGCAGATGGAGCAAACAATAGCGAAAGCCAAATCTTGCACTGTGGATTGTCACAATGTTGACAGGAAGCTTCGCCAAATACTTGATATGACTAAGCATGAAGCTCATTTTCATATGAAGCAGAGTGCATTCCTCTACAACCTTGGTGCTCAGACGTTGCCTAAAAGTCACCATTGTTTCTCTATGAGGTTGACATTAGAGTATTTCAAATCCTCTTCACTGGATTCAGATGACTATTCGACTCGCAAGTTCAATAATCCAAAACTCAGGCACTATATATGTTGTACTATCTAAGAATGTCCTTGCAGCTTCTGTTGTCATGAACTCAACAGTGAGCAGTTCTAAGGAGCCAGAAATATTCAAGAATCTAAACAAGGTGGTAATGTTGGATGACGATGTGATTGTTCAACGGGACCTGACTATCTTGTGGAATCTTGACATGGGAGACAAGATAAATGGTGCTGTAGAATTTTGTGGTGTAAAACTAGTCAAGTGAGAAATCTTTTGGGTAAGATAACATATGATCCCAAATCATGTGCTTGGATGTCTGGGGTGAATGTGATTAATTTGGATAAATGGAGGAAGCATAATGTTACATAGTATTATCTGCTGCTCCTGAAAAAGTTCAAAATCAAGGATGAGGGATCTCTGCGAGCAGCAGCATTCCCTTCAAGCTTGCTGTCTTTTCAACATCTCATCTATCCCCTTGATGTGAGGTTGACTGTGTCTGGACTTGGATATGATTATGGAATTGATGAGGAGATTGCCTTGTTGGTCATATCACCGGTTTGTATGGAGCATGCTGATAAAGAATTTGAAGAAGATGATGACAAGTCAACAATACTTGCAATTTGGTTTTATGTGCAGTGGGACCCCGGAATTCTATTACTTGGGGACAAGCAATGTTTCAAGGGGGCGGTAATGTCATGACTAAGGGGCCCACTCGTCAGGGAAGAGCAAGGGGATAAAAGGGCCATCGTCAAGAGCGTGAGGGCAAAAATTAAAAAAATGAATCAGTATCCTCTTCCTCCAGACTCTTCTTCTTCCTCTCTTGCTTTTTCCTTCGGAGAACCTCGCCGGAGTTCATTACCGGTGCTGATCTCACGTCCAGGAGCGATCCTGTGGCCAAGGGATATGACAGTTTGGCACACGGTGAACGAGGCTACCCCCTTGCTGGCACTTTGCGGCATGTGCGAGGTAGTGGTTCTGGCACCAGAGTTGTGGTAGCACGCTGGCGAGCTGGACGGCGGCGGAGCTGCGGGCGAGGCACCGGGCGACGTCGTTGGGGGCCTCGAAAATGAGGGCCTTTGGGGTGGCGTCCTAGAGAAAGATGAGCCGCTTAGCGGCGTTGAAGGCGGAGGAGGGTCGGACATGGTCGGAGGCTCGGAGCTAGGTAGAGAAGAGAACAAAAGAAGAGGCAAAATTGGTATTTATTCTTCAGAAGGATAAATAATCAATTGGCTCATAAACTGTGGTGCATATGATCTGTTACCGTGGATGTGATGGCAAATTGTAGAAGCCACTCTTTTAACTTTGAGGCAAATGATTAAATTTCTCTGTCTTTATGTGTTAATTTTTTATTTTTCAGACATCGCATCATGCTGAAATGGCTAATGGGGACACAGGCGAAAATCTTGGATTTACAACGCGAGAGATTGTTTGTCGCAGGTGCAACTTGGCGAAAATTCTGAGCGAATTTTTGTAGTCAAAATGATCAAATGGAGTCGGATAGAAGCAGGTTGCCACCATCTCCGTCTACATCAGGAATTTGAGGTGAGGAGATGGGCGAACCGGAACCCAGACGCAGAATGATTCGACCACCACCTGGCCGAATCCGGCTGGGACTGGGGCCCACCGGTGCCACGCGGCCTTGAGCTGATCATCGATCACTTAGAACGTGCCGTCGCATCCCGCTTCTCGCCGCCGGTGATCGTCACCGCTATCCCCTGCGGCCGCGGCGTCGTTCATCTCCAGCGAGCAGCATCCCATAATGAATTTTTAAAATAAATTTATTTTAAGTTTAAAATAAATTTTTAAATTTTAAATTTTTAGAGTTTGCTTTAATTTTAAATTTTTAAAATAAATTTTAAGTTTAAATCTATTGACTACTTAAATTAAAGCAATTTTGGCTCAAGCCATAATGAATTTTCTTTTGCCGGCGCTATGTCAGTGGCATTAGGCTGCCTCTCTGGGCCGCTTTTACTGGTGCGAATATGGAATGTTCTCACTTCTCACTGTTAGGTTCCTGCACTTTCCGGTTCTCGAAGGGCAAACGATCGAAGGTTACTTGCGTCGATCAGTTGCTGTCAGAATAAATGGAAGCGTGCAACTAAACGTGTTGGTGCAATATATGTGGTACCAAGATTGTATCCTGTATTTCTGTGTTCATACTTGACTAAAGTAAAAATGAAAAATGTTACTCGGTTCATTCGCAAATACTCATTGCTGTTGGCTAATACGATATCTAGGGAAAAAAATCGATGTTCTTGCAGTGCTACAGGAATGGAAATAGTGCACTTTTGCACGTCAACGCTGCTCGTAAACCGGGAAGCTACTCACACGAGAGTTACATCGATCGATCAGTCGATGGCAACTGCATGTGGAAAAATAAGTGGAAGAAAAGATGACTTTCGTTCCGACAGGTTGCAGCTAGCAATGTTCCAGCCTGTTATTCGAGTTGCTCTGTCAAATTTCTTTGCTGTTGTACATATCCGTAGCTGTCAGCCGATGAATGTTGTCGAATAATCCGTGCTGCCGGGTCCAAGTTCCCCGTGCATCGTTCGGGTCTTGGAGAAGGTTCTGTGAGTGTGAGGATGCACGATTGGTTAGTCCAAAACTCCAAATAGAGACAGGTGACTTGGATATTTCAGTCAAGCACACTGCCGAGCAGAGGCTGAACTTGTGAAGTCCTCTGTTAGAATTTTAGTTTTGGCTAGGTTCGAACTTGGCTCGAATTGCGAAAATTGATCAGTTCCAAACCAAATCTATATAAACATCAATCTCGAGCTGGTCCTTTTACCCTAAAAATTATGTACTTTCAGTGCTTTGAGAAGAAGCATCGAAGCAGTTAATTCCTGTCAAAATTTCGATCTCGAGCTACCGAGATAGTACTATACATAGAGTGCAATGCATAATTGGGTTTTCTCACAGCGCACTAATTTATAACTAATCGGTGGTTCTAAACCTAATTATTTATGAGAATTTTCACACACCACAATCACTACCAATACGGCCCACATTACCTTTCAGCCGACTAGTCTAGAGGTTCCTTTCGTATGTCACGTTCTTAATACTTGTTCCTATTGTGCGTTTTTTCTCGCATTTCGATAAGCCGTGACACGGCCATGCTAAAACGGGTCAAAAAGTTGGTCGGGGATATGGCCTGAGACGGCGCTGTCGTGGACTAGTCTAGTGGGACTTGGGAGTAATACATACACACGTCTCCTTGGACCCTAGAGCTCAACCTATCGTCTTCCAGGCCTCGCTCTCCTCGTGCACCGCACGTCCTCTCGATCGAGCATGGCGAGCTCGCTTCTAAAACCAGGCGACTCTCCTCTTGGCTCTTCCTCACGCGAACTCTCTTGAACCGCTGCAGTATTAATCATACCTATCATATTTACTGTAAATCTCCGTGAATTGTGAACTTGATTTATCGAACTCAAATCGGTTTTAAAGTTCGGGTTTATATTCATAGTAAAAATTGAAAGAAAAAATGGTAAACTGCGAATCCAAAACCCGTACACGTTGTAACCAGATGAACCGTTTTTCTGGTAACCTTGATAATAATCTAGCGGTGGCTTAATCCGCTTTCTTCTGAGCAGTTCCTGCACCCATTGACTCGATCTTTCAAACTAGACTAACAGTATTAGTACAAGGTATATATGATCGCTGAACCCTTGGTTCCGGTCGGAGTCTTCTGATTTTGTTCGTGCTCAAGTTCCTATTGCATATGTAATGTGTCGGCGCTTTCCGGTTGTCAAAGCGTAAGTAGAACTAGGTAGTTTTCGATTGCTCCACTCATTAATTGGTTCACTGCACATAAGAAAACCTTTTCCTTGAAACAACACCACTGTCCACTGGTTCACTGCACATAAGAAAAACTTTTCATTAATTGGTTCACTGCCTCTAGCTTTAATGCACTCCAAATTTTGTCTACTTGCAGCTGTAGCTTTGTTTGCTTCTCTAATGCAAACGTGATGCCTAATTTCCTTGTAATAACAACTACAGTATGGTTTGATTAAAAGTTCAAAGGGGTGGTTCTTTTTCCTAGAGAGATTCAGTTTAGAAATGCGGTCCAAATTTTGTATACATGCAGCTGTAGTTTTCTTTGCGCTATCACTACTACAGATCAGACCTTCCATATCGCCCATCGATCTGGTTGGATTTGAACCCGCATCGATGAGGGCTTCAGACGGTTCATTGGCTACAGATCGTCGTGGGCAAGACGGTTCAGTAATACTAACCGCATCGATGCCTTGTTTGAGGAAAGTTCAAAAGGAATGCATATTCTATGTATATTAGTACGCGATGGTGGGTGGGTTGGTTAGAAGGGTGAGGCTAGAGTCATGAGGTTCCAGGTTCGAGTCTTGGGTTCGCCATATTTTTTAGATATTTTCTACACCGTAGGAGGGCTATAGTCCCGGTTGAGCGAACCGGGACTAAAGATCTATGACCTTTAGTCCCGGATGGGCTGTCTTGGTTTGGCAACCAGGACTAAAACAAGTTGCTAACCGGGACTAAAGGTCGTTTCCCTGGTAGTGTATTGAAATTTTTTTAACATAACTAAATTTTCGATGCACTAAAATTTGCTGATTTATGTTCTCTTCTTTTTTCTGTGGCACCTGCAACTTTTTTTCGTGTATGTGGGGGAGTAGTTTAGTGATGTCCTGTGTGGGGTTATAGCCATACATGTTTTGTGTTAGATGGATTTCAATCATATAAGAAAACTAGCACCCAAGCAATGGTGTGAGACAATATCGAGGTCAACCTATGGATGTGTGATGAGTATTTGACATTTGTTAGGTTGTGTCAATTTGTGTGAGTTTGTTTTGGGTATGAAAAACTGAATTTGCAATTTTATGCTGTTGCATGTTGGTGTCCTAGTGGACAGACCGACCTAGTGAGCTTGAGCGATACACTTAATTAAGATTGATACTGGTGTTGATTACATGTTGTATATAATGTTGAGCAATGCTATGTAATGTTTTGTTTGTTTGATATGATTATAAGACTTCAGAGCTAGGTCATGGTAAGACGGAGGAGACCAGGATTGGACTAGAAGAGCTGAGGACTAGACGGTCAACGTGACACCGGAAGATGACTAAAGCGGGGAGTTGCTGCAAGCCGAGATGACAAGTGAATAGATGAGATGCTAACTTAAGCCTTGCTCAAACGAAGAAGGATTGTTGGATCAAGAGTTCGCGGGTGATCGGGTGGAGTAGAGGTTAAATTAGTGTTAAAAGGTTACGGGATCTTGAACATAAGTGAAGCTTTGAGAAGTATGCAAGTGTATGGTTAAAACTCGTTATGTTGTTAGATTGTGGGTTAGTCTATGCATGAGTGAGGGAGTGAATCTCAACCCTTGATGAGATTTCTTAAAGGCCAAAAAGGTCATCTTAAGGTGAAAGTTGCTTCTAGTGTGCTATAAATAAAGAGGAGGAAGGATGTAACTATGCCAAGCCTTAGAGACAGATTTTTTTTGTTTCCTTGTGCTCTTTTAGCTTTGCCCACCATGAAGTGTGGATTTGTAATCATTCCTCTATAAGTAATGCAAGATTCAAGTCTATATATGTTCTGAAATTTATTCCATTTCTTGTATTTTTGTTTGTTTCTTTCATGCAACTTAAGTTTTGTTTCTCCTCATTCTACTTGTTGTGTTTTTATTGTATTTAGGATGTGTAAGGGGTTGAAAAAATCATCTAGAACATGTCATAACCCAGCAAAATCTATTAGAGTTCATTATTGCTCAAATTGTGCATGTAACATCGTATTCTTGAAATAAAATCACTATTTTTTTGTTCAGCTTAACTTTTTGCATGAAATGTTAAGGCCTTGGGCTTACCCTTACCATTCCTTTTGGAATCATAGTTCTAAGGCTATTTTCTACTCGTGGTTCAAGTTTCATTAAGTTTGGATGGGTAAAACTTGAGTTATTGAAGTTTCTTCGCGGTCAAGTTTCTGAAATTTCTGTTTTTGTGCAGCGTGAGTTTTGAGCTATATAGGTCTCTTATTGGGGTTTTATTTTGAAATCCTTTTTGGAATCATAAACTTATGGACTTTATCTTGCTATGTTTCAAGTTTCATCAATTTTGAATGAGTAGATCTTGTGTTATTAATATTGTTTACCGTCAAATTTGATATTTCTTCACATCCGAGTTATTGAAATTCTTGCTCCATTCATTCTGTTTTTAGTGTTCTTAAACCTAGTATTTGTTCTATAGAATTAGTGTTTTTGAGAAAAGACTCTTGAGAGGGAAATTTTAATTGGCTTCTATTCACCTCTTTCTAGTCACGAGTTTTGGTCCTTCAAATGGAAGCAGTTATTGTATCAAATACACACAACCAAGATATGTAGATATATAGTCAGTTGAGGCTAAATTCTTACGTATCGTTAATTTTTTTCTTTCGAAAATTTTGGCAGGAAAAGGAAGAATGCCATTTGATATATAAAACACATACTACTTGGGCATGAAATGGAAGCAACCAGGAAATTTTTTGTTTTGCAAGTTTAAGCATAATTTTTAGCAGCAAGGGAACTGAATGACTCGTATGTAAAAATTAATCATATTTGGGTTCATTGTTTTTTGTTTAGCTTCAATAACTTTGTTAGGTCTTCAATATAAAATTGTTCAATGTATTTTTTTTCCAGGACTTGGGCTTTTGTGACTTCATAGAATTTCAGTTTTGCATGGTGGTGTAGATCCTAAATTTCTATCTGAAAGCAACCTTCAATAATATAAGGTCTGTATGAAAATTTATTAATGTTTTTATCTGTTTGACCGCATTCACCAAATCTTCTCTCCTGCACTCATAAGTAATTCTCTCACAAATTATTCCGTCTCCTATTTTCAATATATTTAAGCATTTATTGTATAGCCATTTTCTCTTCTCGTCCCCTTGATCTATAACCTTCTTAATACTTACGAACACTAAAAAATATCCCTTATATCTTATATTTTGAAATGGAGGGAGTAACAGATAGGAACTAAAAACGAGAATGATTAAAGAGCAGGGATTCATCAAACATATCGAACACAAACATGGAACACATGAATCTTGCATAAAAGAGTACATTTTTTATGACAAGTAAGAAAAATTCCCCACATTTCTTAACTGGCCTCGGTGATTACCCTTTTATTAGCAGCACAGTGTACTAGTAGTATTCTCTGGAGCAATGCCATGTGCATCCATGATGACAGCTGCCAGTCATACCACCGTGTAAAAACTACTTCCTCCGATCATAAACAGTTGTTGTTTTAGATATTGACACGGTTTTCAAAATACGCTTTTGACCACTAATTTCTATTATAATATATTTCTAAAACACAATAAAATTATAATATTATGAAAGTACTTTTTGATACAAATTTACACGTATGATTTTCATGTATCCAATTTAAATATTTAAAAAGATATTGATAATCAAAATTTTAAAAATTTAAAAATATCTATATCTAAAACAACAACTATTTGTAACCAGATAGTATTTTTTTTGCCATGAGGCAATAACAAGGACATAATGGCCGACTCAACTACCCACAAATTTCCAGTGAAGTCTTGATGTGAATTATTGGAGACCTCATACGAAGTCTTGATGTGAATTATCGCAGATCTCATATTCCATATACGAGAGCTGGAATCGCCGTTCGGCTCTCACACACCACCACCACCACGACATCATTTGGGAGAGCTCGAGATGGCTGAAGCGATGGTGAGCGCCTCCTCAAGTCTGATGAATCCCGTCATCGGCAAGCTCACAGGCTTGCTCGGTGATGAGTATAGGCTGGTCAAGGGCGTCGAGGATGGGATCCGTTTCCTTATAGCTGAGTTGAGCACCATTCATGTGCTACTGGAGAGGCTCTCGGGCATGGAGGAGCAAATCAACGAGCAAACCAAGGATGGAGGAACAAGGTGCGTGAGTTATCCTGTGATATCGAGGATTGCGTCGACCGTTTCATGCATCGTCGACCATTGGAGCAGTTTTGAAATAAGAAATGGACGACAAGGAGAGGGTGATTTTCTATTTAAGCAACGACTCCTGGATGCTGAAATCAGGTACCTTTTCATGGAGAAATTATGCTTATCTTTGTATTTCTTTTGCACAAAGTTGAGTCATTACATTTTAGCATAGGCTTATAAAGTAGTCTCAAAATCGATGTCATAAAGTACATGTTATCGGCCCCAATTTTACAAAGTCGACTTGCATGTAAGTGGACTTATGCGCTGATTAAGTTCGACCTATCATATAAATCGGCTAAGGCCCTAAAAGGACAAGTGAGAGCCGATTTTATAACAGGGTGCGAAACCACTGCTGATTTAGTTTCCATTGCTCCTTGGCAGCTGTACTTTGATGGATCAGTATGTCGAGAAGGTGATGTCATCAGTATAGTACGGATTTCACCAAAAGGACATAACTTTGAATTTGCATTTCGGCTACATAGTCGATGTTCTAACAATCAAGCAGAGTATGAGGTATTGCTCAAAGGCCTACAGCTATTAGAAACTATCGAAATAGATGATGTTGAGGCTTACAGTGATTCTTTACTAGTTGTGCAGCAGGTCAAAGGAGAATATCAATGTCATGATGAAATATTACTCAGATATTTAGAGCAGTGTCTTGATACAATCGGCTCGTTTACCTCATTTTCCATTGAACATATTCCTCAAGAGATGAACGATATGGCTAATTTGTTAGCCCAGCAGGTGTCAGGATACAAAGATTTTAGCCAATGTATAATGCCTGAATCGGTCGATAAAGCAATAATGTGTGTTGATGCTTCCGATTGGAGGACAAAGGTAAAAGAATATTTGATTGATCCATCCAAGCCGATAGGACGCAGGTTTAGACAATAGGCATTAAAATACGTTGTTCTGGACGAGGTATTGTATTATAGAACCTTGGAAAGATTGCTATTGAGATGCCTTGGAGCCGATGAAGCTAAAATAATGATTGGAGAAGTGCACAGAGGTATATGTGGATTTCATCAATCGGCTTATAAGATGAAATTGATACTCAGGCGCACAGGATATTTTTTGGCCGGTGATGTTGAAAGATTGCTTTGAATATTATAAGGGATGCCAGATTTGTCAGAAGTTCGGCAACGTGCAACTTGCACCAGCGGATGGGGAATAGATATTATTGGCCAAATATTTTCAGCTTCCAGCAAAGGCCATAGGTTCATTTTGGCTGCAAGATTATTTTTCCAAGTGGGTTGAAACTATACCTCTTAAAAAGGTTACGAATGTTGAGGCTATCAGGTTTGTCAATGAACATATTATTTATCAGTTTGGTATCCCACAAACTATTATGATCAATCAAGGTAATGTATTCATGTCTGAGGAGTTCCAAAATTTCGCTAAGAGCCTAGGTATCAAATTGTTCAATTCATCGCCTTATTATGCTCAAGCTAATGGACAAGCCGAGTCATCCAATAAAATGTTAATTAAGCTTATTAAGAGGAAAATTGATAAAAACCAAAGGAATTAGCACTTGACTTTATCGGAGTCATTGTGGGCATATCGGCTAGCATATCATGGATCAACAAAGCTTTCACCATATCAGCTAGTCTTAGGTGAACTAACATGACTAGCAATGGATTTGCAATTGTTATTACTCCTAAGCAATTTATCAGCATTGAATTGAGGAGACTTAGGAGTTTTAGCACTTTTAGCAAATATATTCCTAGTTTGATCCTTTTTAAGAACATAATAATCATTATAATGAGGACGCTTAGAGGATCTAGCATTTCTAGCAAATGTTTTGCTATTGTTATTTTTCCTAAGCACATGATCAACATGATTCTTCTTGGTCTTAGAAAATCTAGTATTTTGAGCAAACACATTTCTAGATTTATATCTCCCAAGCAAATGATTATCACTATTTTGCATAGTCTTAGAAGAATTGACAAACTTGGCAAACACATTGCCATTTGTGTCCTTCCTAAGCAAATAATGATCATTATAGATAATAGGCTTAGGAGTGATACCGTTGGGACAATCCTTACCGAAATGTCCCCTTTCCCGGCAATTGAAGCACATCATGCTATTTGGCCCTCTCTTGACCTTCTTGACTTGCTCCTTGCCGGTTTGCCTCATTGTTGATGATTGTGGCTTGATCTCCACTTTGTTTGGGTACACGGAGGCGAGGTGTCCCTTCTGGTTGCAAGCAAAGCACTTGATGATCTTCGAGTGTCTTGCGTTGTGCCTTGTCTTGCTATTCTCCTTCTTCTTAGAGATGTAGCCGATCCCTCTCTTATTTTGCATGACTCGTTGCTTGCTTAAGATATCATCAAGGGTGGCCTTTCCTTTGTAGCACTTTTCTAAGTCACTTCTCAATTGAGTGACTTGTTCCTTGAGCTCTTTATTTTCCTCTACAAGATTAGTCTCTAAACATATAGAGGAACTTGAAACAATTTCATTAGAGCAACAAGGTATATTAATTAAATCTTCACAAGAAGTGGACATATTGACTTTAGATGAAATGCAAGAATTAACATTTGAGCATGGCAAATCATCAATTGAATCACATTGAATTCCTATGTTCACTCTTAGCTTAATGAGTTCCTTGAGAAGGAGGGATTCATGATTTTCTTTGAGCATATTATAATCATTTTGAAGTGAGTCATGCTCAAACTTCAAAATTTTATATTTTGTTTTCTCTTTCCCAAGATACTCATTGAGCTCCTCTAATAAATTCATCAACTCGTCATAAGAGGGCTCATCATTGTTATCATCATTTACCTCAATTTTACCTTTAACCATGAAGCAACGAGTTAGAGAAAATAGCATTTGATACTCATCATCGCTTGAGGCGGAGGTTGAGGTCG
Organism: Guadua angustifolia; assembly: GCA_036346375.1. Lineage (NCBI taxonomy): Eukaryota > Viridiplantae > Streptophyta > Magnoliopsida > Poales > Poaceae > Guadua > Guadua angustifolia. Next base: position 67,052 of record JAYEVE010000446.1, read on the forward strand.
ATCGTGTTGTCGGTTCTTCATCATTTGAGATGGAGCTTAAAGTTTCATCTTCCGACACCCATTCTTCTATGCAATCCTCACTAGGGGATGTGGACACATCATATAATTCTTGAAGCTTTGTCCACATTTCGTGAGCGCTCTTGAGATTGTATATTTTATTAAATACATCTACACTCACAACGCTAAATAAAACGTTAGTAGCTTGAGCGTCGAGATGTAGGCATTTCTCTTCTCCTTTAGTTGGAGCAAATTCATTCAACCGAAGAGAAAAGCCCACATCTACGATCAACCATATTTGGGGGCTCATGGATTTAAAATGAGAAATCATAAATAATTTCCATGAACTATAATTTGAGCCATCAAAAATATGTGAATCAATGTAATGCACTAAATCACTAGTCGCCATCCTTACTCTCTAGGCGGTAAAGCCTAATAAATGAGAGACCAAGCTCTGATACCACTTGTAAGATCGAGGATGCCAACTAGAGGGGGGTGAATAGGCGGCTTTTAAAATTTACTTTTCTACGAATTTCTACAAAGCAATTCACCCCAATTACTCTTATAGCAAAACCTTAACAATAATTAATGCGGAAGAGATAAACTAAGGTTTTGACAATTAAGCCTAAGTCAACTAGGCTCACTAAGTGCACTAGCTAATTATGTCTCTAACAATAATATGCTATCCTAAAGATGATCAAGCAATTTAATTCTAGGAATATAAATTGCAACAATATAAATAAGAATTGCAAGCAAATACAAAGAGACACACCGATATTTTACCATAGTGTTCGGAGACTTACCGATCTCCCCTAATCCACGTTGAGGCTAGTCTAACTCTTGGACCGGCTCCGCAATGAGCACCCGCCTCGATTCCACTAGTGGGAGTTTTTCACTCCCTCGGGTAGGCTCAACTCGAACCTTCACAAACTCGTTGGGGCTTCTCACAATTCCTTCGAGAGCTCCCGCGCACGACGCTCTACGCCGTCTAGGAGGCGGCAACCTCCAAGAGTAATAAACTGAGTCTTCGCTCGAGCTTCACTTAGCACAACACATGCGCTTCCGGTGATGACCTAGTGCAACACATGCACCTAGGCTCCTCCTCAAGTGCAACATATGCACAAGAGACTCTCAACCCACTCCTAATTGCAACACATGCAATTAGTCTCACTCTTAGCTCAAAAATTGAATGTGAGTATGCAACACATGAACCACCTCACCCAAAATACTCAATCAACCAGCAAATGCTCCCCCAAGACCTCCTTTTATAGCCTCACAAAGAAAACTAGCCGTTGGGGGGCAAAACAGACATTAAAAATGCTGAAACTAGCCGTTGCTACAGTACCACCGGACTACCGACCATGACGAGCGGTAGTACCGGCCTAAAACTCAAAAGAACCTTCTCTGACAAATAACTACCGCAAAATTGAGCGGTACTGCCGACTTGGGCGGCACTACCAGCCCCTACGGGTGGTAGTGCCTCTTTAGCGGTACTATTGCTGCTATAGCCACTAAAATACTCATAACTTTTTACTCCGAACTCCGATTTAGGTAATCTTGGACTCTATGCGAAGCTTATCACGAGGGCTATAATCTCCACCCATTTTTAAGATTTAAGCAACCATAAATATTTTCCAAAATCACAAAAACAAAGACTCTAATGTAGTCATTCAAGTCCAATTTTGATTTTCTCGAAATCTCTCACATAGACTTGATCAAAAACATGACTACAAGCTAGCAAGGGTCAACAAGATTAAAACTTGAACCATGTGATGATCAACTCATGATCTAAACAATTTTTAAAACACATTTGCAAATACTATTCACATGCTTCAAAGAACCGCATGTAAACTCCAAATCCAACTTGCTCGAGCATCCTCGTTTTGCAACACATGCAAAACCTAGCTCCAAGCAAAACCAAAATAAACTCAAATGCATGAGCTCTTTATTTGCAACACATGCAAATCTTAGCTCCACGCATACCCCATAAACACAAATTGCTTGAGCCCTCTCCTTTTGCAACACACGCAAAATTTAGCTCCAAGCAATTACTTCAAATGAGAAATTGAATTAAAGCAAGCATGAGCTATTTTGTTTGCAACACATGCAAGTACATAGCTCATGCGAGAACCAAGCATGAATTCAACATTCGCAACAAATGCAAAATACGAACTTCATGCAAAAGCCAACGCATACGCTTATCCCACTTGCAACACATGCAAATCAAGGCGTAAGCAAAACCAAAGCACGAGCTTCACCCATTCGTAACACATGCCAAATGGTTAGCTCCATGCAAAAACCAAACAGGTTGAGCTTGAGTGAAACGCGGGTTGAGCTCACCAACACATGATGAAGCTCAAACTAGAAAACTTGACCCCTCTTAATAGTACGGTGATAAAAACTAGGGTCAAAGACTAGAAAGTCCTTAGCCTATCTAGTTATACCTTCGCCGCCGCACGCGATCCCCTTTGGGGCTTTTAAGATCTTTTTGCATCTCCCCGGGATCGTCACCCTTCTTCTCTTCTTTGTCCATCATCTCTTGATGAATTTCTTCTCTTCTTTTCTTTGGGATCTCCTCTGGACGCCCATCTTCACTTGATGCGTCACTGTCCCGTTTTCTCATCTCAACCATTTGGACTTAACCTATCTCATTCACAACTCATAAAAATAGTTAGTCCAAAACATATAGTTATCTCAATCATATATTCACTCCATTAACACATAATGGAAGCCTCTAATATCGATTGAGCACAACCTAAATCAAATTAAATGATATAAATGTGTCTTCAGTACATCGATGCAACTAATGCTTCGTTATACTCAAGAACTATCGATTATCTTTAATCAATCGAAAAGAACACCATCAACACATGATGAAATACCCTTTGATGATTAAAAGATCACCGACCTCAATTTAAAAATTTCATTTAAATTGATATGAGTATATATTAACTACACAAGTTTTCATATACTCATGTTGATGAAAAGTAATGATCCATAATATGTGGACTATATGGAAATGACCATTACTCTAAGGCATCAACTATAGAATAAACCCTACATATATATGTGCATAGATATAATTGATTTGGAGACAATATGCACATATTCAATTTTGATTACATTGGAGCTTATCCTATATTACCATGAGTATACTACACCTAGACAATTCGAATATATACTAATGGATTTAGTTTCAATGTCTTGATCCTTATATGTGTCAATAAAGAATAGATCAATACAATGAAACCTTCAAGTTAAATGACGAACTCCCCCTAGATATGTGCATCTATGTAAATATGGAATTGAAAATATTATGCACATCTTGTGGTCTGAATAATGGTAGAGTTCATCCTTTAATCTTGAATCCAAAATATGCATTAAGATATCATAAAATAAATCCAAGTGCATACCTCAAGTTTTCCATTTTTCAATGAGATGAGACTAAACAAAGATATACTCAATAAAAGAGTTAGTCTCATATTTGGATTTATTAATATAATCATGGGTATTGTATCCAAGGAATGCAACACGATATATAACATGAGATCGAATGCATACCTTTGATATTTCCATCTTTTTCATCCAAAAGAGACTAATAAGAGTTAAGCTCAACAAAAGAGTTAGTCTCATAAAAAGATTTATCATTAATTAACAATTGAGACTAACCAATATATGATTATCAAAAGAGTTAGTCTCAATATTAGATTTGTCATTAACACCAAAACCAAATTAATGGAGCTTGAAGTTTCACTAGTTGCTTGTTCATGTTGGCCAGTTCCTCCTCTAGGAGCTTCTTGGCCGATTCTAGCTTCTGAACGGCCACCTTGTTGGACTTGAGGGCTATTTGATATATAAAAACGCATACTACTTGGGCGTGAAATGGGAACAACCAGGAAATCCTTTGTTTTGCAAGATTAAGCATACTTTTTAGCAGCAAGGGAACTGAATGAGTCATATGAAAAATTTAATCATATCTGGGCTCATTGTTTTTTGTTTAGCTTCAATAACTTTGTTAGGTCTTCAATATAAAATTGTTCAATGTAATTTTTTTCGAGGACTTGGGCTTTTGTGACTTCCTAGAATTTCAGTTTTGCATGGTCGTGCATAGGGGTGCAAACGGATAAGATACAGACGGATTTCACTCATTTTGTATCCTATTCCAAATTTTTTCTCGGATATAGAATCGGATACGGACAGTGCCGGATTCGAATACGAATACGGATTACTTCGGTCGTGAATATGGAGTGAATACAGATCGTTCCGGATACGGTTAGTCTCGGTCACGAATAGTTAGTCGGATAATGCGTGAAAATAGAAACCATATATGTCATGTATATTAGGATCGATCAACCATACACAAAATTTTACTAGAACCTTCAAGACATATAAGTGTTTCAAATTCAACAATAGGTGTCTTCTCTACATAAGAATAATATGCAGTCAAGTATAATTTCAATCAATATATGAACTTATATGATGTATAATGTTTATGTTTATCGGATTTGTTATCGGATATCTATTTCACTAATTTACACTGATATTTTTCAGATATCTCGGATATGCAGGTACAGATCAGATACGAATCGGATACTTCTCTTCCCATATCTTAACCCATATTTTTTTCAGATAGGCGGATTTGAAACCGGATCAAATATGGATATAACCGGATATTATTTTTTCGGATTCGAATCAGGTTTTAAACGAATTTGGGCTCAGATCGGTCGGAAATTATCCGCTCTGTTTACACCCCTAGTCGTGCAGATCCTAAATTTCTATATGAAAGCAACCTTCAATAATATAAGGTCTGTATGAAAATTTATCGATGTTTTTATCTGTTTGACCACATTCACTACATCTTCTCTCCTGCACTCATAAGTAATTCTCTCACAAATTATTCCGCCTCCTATTTTCAATGTATTTAAGCATTTATTGTATGGCCATTTTCTCTTCTCGTCCCTTTGATTTATAACCCTTAATACTTTCATCAAACATGTCGAACAAATACATGGAACACATAAATTTTGAATAAAATAGTACATTTTTTATGAGAAGTAAGAAAAATTCCCCACGTTTCTTAACGGGCCTCGGTGATTACCCATTTGATAGCAGCACAGTGTACTGTATTCTGTGGAGCAATACCATGCGCATCCATGATGACTGCTACCAGTGGTACCACCAATGGTTACCATCAATGTAAAAATTACTCCACTCAATTACAAGTAGTTATTGTTTTGGACATCTATAAGACCTTTAAAACGTAGTTTTGACTATTAATTTGTATTTAATATATTTCTAAAACCCAATAAAATTATAATATTATGAAAGTACTTTTCCATACAAATCTACACGTATGATATCCAATTTAAATATTTAAAAGGGTATTAATAATCGAAGTTTTGAAAGTTTAACTACAACTGTACCTAAAACAAAAACTATTTGTAAAGAATAGATTGTTTTTTTTTCTTTTTGGCCATGAGGCAATAACAAGGACATAATGGGCTGTAGCTTTACTAGTGGCCGCCTCAACTACCGACAACTTTCCAGTGAAGTCATGTGAATTATTGGAGGTCTCGTACGAAGTCTTGATATGAATTATCGCAGACCTCATACTCCATACAAGAGCTGGAATCGCCGTTTGGTTCTCAGACCGCAACATCATTTGAGAGAGCTCGAGATGGCTGGAGCAATGGTGAGCGCCTCCTCAAGTCTGATGAATCCCGTCATCAGCAAGCTCACAAACTTGCTCGGTGATGAGTATAAGCTGGTCAAAGGTGTCAAGAAAGGGATCCGTTTCCTTATAGATGAGTTGAGCACCATTCATGCGCTACTGGAGAGGCTCTCGGGCATGGAGGAGCAAATCAACGAGCAAACCAAGGAATGGAGAAACAAGGTGCGTGAGTTATCCCTATGATATCGAGGATTGCATCGACCGTTTCATGCATCGTCGTAGCCTTGGCGATGCCAAGGCTAATTTCGTACGCAAGATGAAGCGTAAGATGAAGGATTTGTGGGAGGATCGCTGTATCGGAAAAGAGATCCAAGAACTCAAGGCTCTTATTGTTGAGCAGTGCGACCGGCGCAATCGGTACAATATTGATCAACTAGTCAGTTTACCACAGCCTGTGCCCTTGGACCCTCGAGCACCTGCTCTCTACGAGGAGGCCAAAAACCTCGTGGGCATCGATGAGCCTCGGAAGGAGATCATTGGGTGGCTAAAGGGTGAAGAGAAGCAGCTGAAGGTGGTGTCCATCGTTGGAATTGGAGGGCTAGGCAAGACTACTCTAGCTATGGAGGTGTACCGCAAAATTGAAGAATCATTTGATTATCGGGCTTTGGTCTCTGTATCTAGAACTCCTGATATCAAGAAGATTCTTAGAGATTTGCTCTTTCAAATCAACAAGAGTGACTATGACAAGTCAGAAAAGTGGGATATGGAGCAGCTCATACCCACGCTGAGGAATAACTTAAAAGACAAGAGGTAACTCTGATTTCTTGTTCGAATACACCAATTAGAATAATGCATATTCATAGAACGTTAACTCTTGTTGCTGCATATGTGCGAATCAGCACCTAACACCCATCAGTTGGACATTTCTAATGGCATAAAAGGAATTAGCCCAAAAATAAATGGAGGGAGCAATAACTAGTCATTATTATCCTGTGGGGCTTACATATTCTAAAGTCTAAACTAAGCAACATATGTTGCACAATAATCCTTTGTGGTACACTCATACAATCTTGTTTGGTTTGGGCACAAAATTAACATGAAAAATTCCCCCAAAAACGCCAGATGTACTTCTCGATTTATTCTACCCATGCATAAAATCTTAAGTTCAGAATCATTTTATGTTAAGAGTAACAAAAATGAAAAAAAAACTGGTAGATAAATCACATACTAGTATTCAAATAAAACTTATCCTTTTTGTTAGTAATACATTTTGAATCTGAAATTGAAATTTTCAAGGGTACTAGAAAACTCTATAGACTACATCATCATTTTTTGTTCCAAATTTTTCATGTTGATTTGGTGCCCATGTCAAAAGACGATTGCATGCTTATACATCATACGTTGCCTTTTAAGTAAATAGTAGTATTTTAAATGTTAAAGAACCTGTACGAACCAAAAGTTAATTAGGTTAACACTGTAAGGGCCATCTTTTTATTGGGGGCATATCCAGTGCAATCAGGGAAGTGGTGCAATCACCGTGCAATCCAACTAAGAAAAGTTTCAAAAAATTTTGAAAAAAATCATGGATGTACATCTCATCTTACCCCATCTACATATAAAATTTCATGATCAAAATCATCCTGTGCAAGAAGTTACAAAAAAGACAAATTTGAGGTGCATTTGAACTATTCAAGTTTGTCAGAAATTTGTCTTTTTTATTACTCTTAACATAGGACGAATTTGATCATAAAATTTTATATGTAGATGGGGTAAAATGAGATGTACATCCATGAATTTTTTCAGAATTTTTTGAAACTTTTCTTAGTTGGATTGCACGGTAATTGCACAACTTCCCTAATTGCACTGGATATGCCCCCTTTTTATTAGCCACCGTAAACTGTAGTGAAATTACAGAAAACCTACTCTGCATGCCATTGTTTATTTTGCTCTCTCTAATGCATGTATTCACAGCTACTAACACAAAGTATTCTACCTTTACAAGCTACTCCCTTCGTTTCTGAATAGATGTCATTCTAGGTTCTTATACTTTCACCAAAGCACATCTACGAAACATTGTATTACCTTCTTTAGTATATATGTAGATGATGTGTCTTACTCTAGTGCATGGTGGTAAATGACATTGAAATAGCTAAAGAGGAGGGGGTATAGAAGGAAAAATTGGTGAAAAGTTACCTCGAAATTATAGAATGACATGTATTTGGAAACAAAATTTGAAAGCGAAAATGGCATGTGTTGGAGAATGAATGGAGTAATAATGAGGAGCATATTACACACATCCTCCTGGTCATTTTGTCTTGCATGTCAGTCTTGTCACATTATTAATTTTGTGCTTAGTGAAAATATGCTCTGTATTTTGCACGGGAGGCAGTACTACAGTGCAAGACAAATAATGGTAGCCATACTAATGCAATTCCGGAACAAATGCATATAGGTACTTCATCGTGATTGATGATATCTGGAACACACCAGCATGGGTGCAATTGAAATGTGCCTTACCTGACAACAAGAACCGAAGTAGAATAATTACTACAACACGCATTGCAGATGTGGCCAAATCATGTTGTACCGGCTTTGGTGGGCATATGTACAAAGCGGAGTGTCTAAGTGAAGATGACTCCCGCAGTTTATTCTTTACAAGAGTCTTTGGTTCTAGCGAAGACTGTCCTCAAGAATTGACAGAAGTGGCCAATGAAATTTTGAGAAAATGTGGTGGTTTGCCACTGGCCATAATCAGCATAGCTAGTTTATTAGCCAACAAAAGTCAAACAGCGGAAGTGTGGGTCAAAATTCGGAACTCTATTTCTTCTGCCGGGGAGAAAGGTTCTTCTGTTGAAAAAATGAAGAGCATATTGTTCCTCAGTTATTTTGACCTTCCTCACTATCTGAAGTCTTGTTTTTTATATCTAAGTGTCTTTCCGGAGGATTATTCCATTGATACGAGAGATTTGATATGGATATGGGTAGCAGAAGGACTGATTCCTGGGCAAAACAGAGAAAGTATGGAACAACTAGGAGAAAGCTACTTAAATGAGCTTATCAACAGAAGCATGATCCAACCAACAAACATTGGGGCAGATGGCAAAACAGTGAAATCCTGCAGAGTTCATGATATCGTACATGACTTTCTTATATCTCAGGCTGTGGAAGACAATTTTGTCGCTGCATTGAATGGTGACAATTTTTGTGGAACTTCTTCAAACAAGATTCGCAGGTTATCCCTCCAAGCAAAGTCTTCTGAAGTTTCAGAGTTAGCAAAAGCAATGAAGGATGTATCCCATCTTCGATCTGTTCATATGTTTGGATTTGGTTACCCAGAGCAGCATATGACTCAGGTTTTGAATAGCCTAGTCTTGCGAGTGCTGAATATAGAAGGTGGATGGAGTTTGAAGAACAGCCATGTGGAATATATTGGTAGTTTCTGCCAGTTGAAGTACCTGAAAATCAACGGTGAAGCTATCAGCAAGCTCCCAGAAGCAATCGGCAAGCTGCAGCTTCTAGAGATTCTAGATCTGAGAGGTTGCTGTAGGCTTTCAAAACTACCAACAAGTATTGTTCAACTACAGAAACTAGTGCGCCTTATTACTGATTACAATGTGACATTGCCCGATGGAATCGGAAGTCTGCAAGCCCTGGAAGAGCTATCACGCATTCACGCATCAATATCGTCAACTCATCAACAAAGTCTGTGCAAGGGCTCGGAGAGCTGACCAAACTGAGGGCACTAAAAATTTTTTGGGAGTCACACTGCGATGAAGGTCGCAGGAAAGCATGTTCTCTCAAAACTTATCGCTAGCGGCCTCCGATCACTCGACGTTTGGGAAATGGAGATATCTGATGCCGAATTTTCATGCATGTTTTCGTGTGGCTCCCCTCCACCTCTACAGAGACTTGTCTGTGAACACAGCACCATACCAGGTCGAATCGGCTCGCTCGCTAACCTCACCCGCCTCCGTATTTGTAATGTCCGTAAAGCGGGAGAGGAAGGTTTCAAGATTCTCGCAAGACTACCCGCGCTGCTCTCTCTTACCTTGTGGTTAAGGGAAAGGCCCAAACATCAACCCCGCCCCATCCGCACCCCGCAGGTCGTCGGCAGCCAAGGATTCCAGCGTTTGGTGAAGTTCAAATTTGATGGGGCGGGGTTGATGTTTGAGCCAGGTTCCATGCCAAAGCTCCAAAGGCTGAAACTTGAGTTGCGGGCACGGTGGCGGTTGGAGTATGGCGGCCTAATTTTTGGGTTGCATCATCTTTCAGGCCTCAAACATATCACTGTTGATATCAACTGCATTGATGCCGCGGCTAACGAGGTGGAGGGCTTGGAGGGTGACATCAGGGGCGCAGCAGGCATCCTTCCCAACCGCCCCATACTTGAGATCAAAACAAGATTTCAAGACTATACGAAGAACTCGAGATCAAAACAAGATTTCATGACTATACGAAGAAGCCGGATGTTCAGACATCCAATGAAGCGAGCTAGAGAATAATGATTTCAATCGATCAGGATTCGTTTCAGTTATGAACTTAACAGGACTTACCATCTCTATATATGTTAAGGCGGTAACCATGTATATGGGATCTTTTCCTCTTGGATTTATACGTTTTATGCTGAATATAGAAGGTCTATGGAGTTTGGAGATCATCCGTATGGAAAATATTGGAAGTTTCTGCCAGGTGAAGTACCTGAAAATCAAAGATGCAACTATCAGGAAGCTCCCAGAAGCAATCGGCAAGCTGCAGCTTCTAGAGATTCTAGATCTGGGAGGGAGCTATAATATTTCAAAGCTACCAACAAGTATTGTTCAACTACAGAAACTAGTGCGCCTTATTGGTGGAGACTTTTTGGTAATGCCCGACGGAATCGGAAGTTTGCAAGCCCTGGAGGAGCTATCACGCATCAAAATCGCCGACTCGGCAGTTCAAGGGCTCGGCGAGCTGACCAAACTGAGGGCACTAAAAATTGGGTGGGAGTCACGCTGCGACGAAGGTCGCAGGAAAGCATGTACCTCTTCTCTCTCAAAACTTATCGCTAGCGGCCTCCGATCACTCGACATTTGGGGAATGGAGATATCTGATGCCGAATTTTCTTGCATGTTTTCGTGTGGCTCCCCTCCACCTCTACAGAGACTTGTCTGTGGAATCCCCACCATACCAAGTCGAATCGGCTCGCTTGTCAACCTCACCCGCCTCTCTATTGTTGATATTCGTGACTCTGTATTTATGATATTCGTGAAGCTGGAGAGGAAGGTTTCAAAATTCTCGCAAGTCTACCCGCGCTGCTCTCTCTTACCAAGATTCTCTGTATTTATGACGGGCCTCCACCAAAGGCAGGTCGTCGGCCGCCAAGGATTCCAGCGCTTGGCGGGGTTGATGTTTGAGCCAGGTTCCATGCCAAAGGCTGAAACTTGAGTTGCGGGCACGGTGGCAGTTGGAGTATGGCGGCCTAGTCTTTCAGGCCTCAAACATATCACTGTTGATATCACCCATCAGTTGGACATCAGGGGCGCAGCAGGCATCCTTCCCAACCGCCCCATACTCGAGATCGAAATATATGAAGAAGCCGGATGAAGCAAGCTAGAGAATAATGATTTAAACCGATCAGGATTCGTTTCAGGTATGAACTGAACAGGACTTTCTTATATCTATTTTTTCCCCTACGCTTTTACCATCTCTAGATATGTTTAGGCGCTTTTACCATCCTTGTCTATAGGATCTTTTCCTCTTTGGTTTATACATTTATGCCAGATTTCCTTGTGGTCGCTATCAGCTCAGAATGTACCACTGCTTAAAAGCTCCTGTGACCATTATGAAAAAAAAAAGAGTGTGCTGCTACATATTTGGATCCTTCATAACTATTTCAATCCTGCGGGACGCAAGCAGGTGTTGTTGACCGATGGATCCTTCAACATGCGCTTCTTGCTGTCTATTATTCTTTCAGCTAAGACTGGAGGGAAGAGAAGCTTGGAGGATATGATGTAATAGGATAGTCTACTTCAATTGGGATCAGTCCTCCATTTGAGAAAAACATGTAATACAGAGGTTGAAGATAGTTGTGCTGGATTGTGAACAGCAATTGCTGCGGCTTCATTTAATAAAAGGGAAAATTGATGATTTGCCACTCATCAGGCTCTGGTTTTATGATTTTCCACTTGTAAGTTTTTTCTTGATGAATTGCCACTCCTAAGATAGAAATAGCTAGGATTTGCCCCCTTTGTCCCTCCTTTGCGTCGTCCCCAAATCCGGCCTTCCCCTCGCCCGCATCTGGCGACCATCGCCGCTGCCGATGCTCTGCACATGAGTCGTGAGAGAAAACGAACCAACTTGTCGCTTCCATCCGACAAGCAGCGGTAGCGAGCATTGATGCCATTTCCCGCCCACGGCGCGAACGTCCGGACGCTGATGGTCGCCGGATGTGTGTACGAGGGGAAGCCCAGATTTGGGAGGAGGGAATACGGGGAAAAGCAGGGGTAAGAGGGTCATTTCACAATTGATTTTGGTCCAAAAATAAAAGAAAAAAATACCAGAATACGGTGGAGTGTCAAATCCCAGATATTTCTCTCCTAGGAGTGGCAATTCATTAAGAAAAATGTCATGAGTGGCAAATCCTAATCTAGTACTTTAGTAGTGGCAAATCATCAATTTTCCTATAAAAAACCCTCCGTTTCTTAAAAAGCTAGTCTTACCTTGAGCAAAAGGTTTCTTTGAGTAAAGAAGAAAAGGAGGGCTTATTTGGAATGTGAGAAACATTGCCTTCGTGTAATCCTTTTCTACTGCCTGAAAGACTGCATGTATGTCCAGAGTACATGGAATTTTCTCATGCAGTCTGCCTGAAAGACTTCATGTGATCGAATGAAGCAAGCTAGAGAATAATGATTTAAATCGATCTGGATTCGTTTGAGGTATGAACTTAACCGGACTTTCTTCTATTTTTTCCCCTATGCTTAAGGCGCTTTTACCATCTCTACATATATTAAGGCACTTTTACCATCCATGTATGTGGGATCTTTTCCTCTTGGGTTTATACGTTTATGCTGATCAAGAGTGTGCTGCCGGTATTTAGTCCTCATGGTAAAGTCATTCCAAGCGTCATCCCAGAAACGAGCAGTATCGCCACGACCGATAGAACATTTGGAGATAGCCCTGAAATGATCCATAAAAGGTAATATATCCTTCCACCAGAAAGAGCCTTTCTTCATGTTCACTTGGGGCAGATTAGATTGATAGTGAGAGTCCCAGATCAACTGTACCCAAGGGATGTTGAATTTATTAAAGAACTTGTGAAGGAACTTCATTAAAAGAGAGATGTTGTGAAGTCTCGTGTTAACAACCCCAAGCCACCTTTGTTTTTAGGTCGCAAACCATATCCCACTTAACCAAGGATCTACTTCGCCATTAATCTCATTTTTACCCCATAAGCATATCCTTCTAGCTCACGATTTTCTTAATGATAGCAGACGCGCAGTTTCAAAGTACACATGGCATAAGTGGACATAGAGGAGATAACAGAATTTACAAGCTGCAGTCTACCTCCATAGGAGAGGATGGACGAAAAGGAGGAGATACGATTGGAAATCTTATTAACCATACACTCGAAGTCTTTAATCTGAGGTTTGTAAGGACTCATAGGAAGGCCCAAGTAAGTGAAAGGGAAATTCTCAACTTTGCAACCGATCTTTCACCAAGAATCCTAATCTGAGTGTGGCTTCTTTCCTCCTCAATCCTGGAGTCTCTTTGCATTTTAACCTTCCTCTCTCTGATATTGCTTATGAGGAGTTTCAAGACCTGCATTCCAACTTCCTGTCTGATAACCTGATCAATGATTCCAATGATGAATGGCACTGTATTTGGAATTCTAAGGAGTACACTCCTAGCAAGTTTTATAAGTCTGCCTTCAATCGATTGCTCCTGCACCGATTCTTTGGATTTGGAAATCTAAATGCCCTCCGAAACTGAAAGTTTTTGCTTGGCTTTTATGCTGGGATCGCCTCAACACTAGGAATTTGCTCAAAAGAAAGAATTTTCAGATTCAAGGAAATAATCATAATTGCGTTCTTTGTCATCTCAATGTGGAGGAAACTAGAGATCATCTCTTTTTTGATTGCCCCTTCAGTCGGCACTGCTGGAATGCTCTCCAAATTACTTGGGAGATGAACATTGACATTTTTCAAAGAATCTCTAATGCTTTCTTATCTGATGGGAGTCCCTTCTTCCTTGAGGCTTTCATAATTGCCTCCTGGGGAATTTGGAAGCATCGGAATGATTTGATTTTTCACTCCTCCCCAGCGAGCTTTAACACTTGGAAATCTTGGTTTATGGCTCAAATTCATCTTCATTCCTTTAGAATTAAAGACTCTCATAGACCTGTATTTGTTGCTTGGAATCTCAGACTGACCTAGGGCTTTCTTTTCCTGGGCTGGCTTCTCGCCAGCTTTTCTCTTGTCTCTTGTATTTTCCTCCTTTTTAATTAATAAAATTGCAGCAGTGGCTTCCACTGCTGTTTTCTGTTTTCAAAAAAAGAGTGTGCTGCCGGTGAATGACCCTCTCTCTGTATATGCCAGATTTCCTTATGGCCGCTGTCAGCTCAGAATGTAACACTGCTCAAAAGCTCCTGTGACCAATGTGAAAAAAGAAGAGTGTGCTGCTACATTTTTGGATCCTTCACAACTATTTCAATCCTGCGGGACGCAAGCAGGTGCCTGATTTCTGTTGAACGATCGATCCTTCAACGTGGTCTTCTTACTGTTAATTTAATAAAAGGGAAATAGTTAAAGATTTGCCACTGAACATGCTCTGGTTTTAAGATTTTCTCTATTAGGAGTGGCAATTCGTTAAGAAAAATCTTAAATGTGGCAAATCCTAATCCAGTCCTTTAGAAGTGGCAAATCCTAACCCAGTACTTTAGAAGTGGCAAATCATCAGTTTTCCTATAAAAAAAAACCTTTTGTTTTAAAAAATCTAGTCTTTCCTTGAGCAAAAGGTTTCTATGAGTAAAGAAGAAAAGGAGAGCTTATTTGGAATGTGAGAAACAATGCCTTCATGTAGTCCTTTTCTACTACCTAAAAGACTGCATGTATATCCAGAGTACATGGAATTCTCATGCAGGCTGCTGAGTGTCTGCAGTTGCAGAGGTTGTTCATAACTTTAGTTGTGAAGTATCAAACCATGGAATGCTGCTTGGTTGGTAAGTTAATTACTAGTATCACTGCTACAAAAAGGTTTATATTAGACGCCTTATTGTAGACGGTTTTGAATAACCGTCTGTATTAAATATAATCACAGACAGTTTTTAAATAACAGTCTGTAATGAGACCACATTACAAACAGTTTTAGCTAAAAATTGTCTGTGATGATACACACACATATTACAGGTGGCTTTAGCTAAAACTGTCTATAATATAAATAGTATCATAGACGGTTTTGAGAAAAAAATCATCTATAATAATGCTACATACAACATTATAGATATTTTTTTTATTGACTAAACTGCATGTGAGACGATTGGACATCACAGATAGGATCCTAGGACGTATCAATCCAACCTGATCCAATCCCCCAACTCGGTTCCCACCTCCACCCTTGTCACACACTCCGACCGCAAGGAGCCAATGGACGGAGGCGGAGCCGGGCTCCACGCCGATTGATCTGGGGAGGAGGCGATTGATTAGACTTGGCGTCGCGGCAACCGCAGCTACGCCTTCCGCCTCCTGCGACCACTGCAAGCAGCGTGCCTCCTCATCGACCCCTACACCCAGATGACTCCAAGTGGCTTCCCGCCAGACGACTCACGGCCGCCAAGAAGGGCAAGCCGAGGTCGCCGGGCACGCCGCTTTGACGCTGTCCGGAGGCGGCGGCCGCCACTGCTCAAGGCTTTCACCGCCGGGATCTTCAGATCTTCCTGTCGCTCACGGGAGTTCGCCTAGATCCTTCGCCTCCGCGTAGCCTCGCCGACGTCCGCCTCCTCAAGTATGCCTACCAGTGACCCCGTCCCTGTAACATTCCATTTTTCAAATTCCCTGGAACTCGAATTTCAAAATCCGAACCTGTCGCAATTTATTTGAATTAACTTCAGCTTAAATTAAGTTTTCAAAGTCAACAAGAATTTAATTTGACTAATCTATACTTCAAATTAATGATTTCTTATTTTTATTGGGTTCTTTGTGCTTCATTGGATTTTTCTGTATTTTTGGAGATTTTTCCGGATTTATTTGCCATTTATTTGATTTATTTGAATTTGATTCGAATTTCTGGTATTTTATTTAATTCGGAAATCAATTTCTAATTCTTTCCTCCATGCGGGCCGATTTTCCTGTTCATTCGTCACCATTATCGCGGTTTCTACTTTAGACCGCTGACGCCCATCCGATGGTCAGAAATCGCGCCGCCACCTCACAGGAACCCTAAACCTAAAGCCCCTTCTCGGTCGCCCGTCCGATTCAGACTCAACGGCCCACGAGACGCCACGTCGCCCCAACTCAGCGCCGCCGCCCGTAACCTGCGCCGCACCGACCTACCTTGCTTTCCGCGCCTCTACACGCATCCTTAGGCTATAAAAGCCAGTGCCGACCCCTTCCCGAGGTTCCCCTCTCCGCGCCGCACATTTTCCCTTCTCTCTCGTCGCCGGAGACGCCGCCATCTGCGCGCACGACCTCGCCGGAGTTCTTCTTCCGTGCGCAAGGGTTCCGCCGTCGTTTCCCTCCCCTCCGGTAAGTCTCCGGCCGTGTTTTAGGCACCAGTGAGTTCGCCTCTTCAAGTTCTACCAGAAACACTAACTCATCCGCTCCCTTCATTGCTCATTCACGGATCCGTGATCGCCTTCCCCCACGGGTGCGCCGCCTCTCGCCCACGCTTTCTCCATCAACCGCAGCTCGCCGATCTCCCTCAACGGCCGGATTCACAGATTCCCCGAGAAGCCTCGCGTCTCACCAGGCATTTGTCACCCCGGTGTCGCCGTGTCCGCCGCGTGGCGCCGCGTGCGAGACGCGTGTGCGCCACGTCAACGACAGCCGCTACGTGTCCGCCGCGTGTCTGCCACCTCAACCCTAGATCTAGGTAGCGTCCTTGTCAGCGCCTTCTTGTCGCTGTGTCGCGCCTTGTCATCGTCCCATGTCAGCCATGTGTCCGCCAACTCAGCCCTAATCGCCACGTATTCGCCATGTGTGCGCCACGTCATTGCCACGTCAGCTGAGAACTCGAGTAGTAGCCATGTCAGCGCCAGGTCAGCGCCACATCATCGCCACGTGGATGCCACGTCCGTGCCACGTAAGCCCTAGTCTTCCATGTGGTCACCACGTCATCGGGCCACCGCCACACCATCCGTGAAAGTTTCGGTGAACTCTGTTCACCGTAGACCGTGTCAATGACACCTGGGTCCCACCTGTCAGCCGCATAGATTTTCATTTTCAGATTTATTCCGAAAATCCGAAATTCCAGCGAATCACAGCGCGACACGTGTCAGTGCTATTTATTTCTGGATTTTCTCCCATTTAAAACTTCGGAAGCCCCGTTCTCCTCCGTTCGAACTCCGATTTGAACAATTCAAATTTCTAAATTCATCTAAAATCAAGATCTATCTGTTGGTGTCATTTTTATGAATTTTTGAATTTTATTTATTTCTGTTTATTTATTGTTTTGCCTCGATTCGCGTGTTTCGCGTGTAGACGACGCATCGGTTGAGCGAGAGGAGCATCCAGCAAAGGTAGCAGCAGAAGAGGAGAGTGAAGGCAAGTCTCCCTTGACCATATTGAACCCAAGTTTATGAAATGCTATATTGTGTTTAAATTATTGCATGCTTATTATTTGCGTATCATACTTTAAATACTGTTTTAATGCTTAGCTATATTCCAACTTTGTTATGCCACATTGATATTCAACCTGACAACCTTTGACACCTTAGGAAAACTAATTACTGTAATTAATGGTAAACATTTTAATTATGGGAACGGTAGAAAATGCTTAGCCATGCTTAATCACGTCGGTACCTTACCATTATGGAGATGATTTCATTCTTGACTCAAAATGAATTGTGGAAATTATGGCAATTGGTGTTGCTGGTATTAATTTGAAATTAAAAGTGAAAAATGATTTAGACCGGGGCGGAATTGGTTGAATGGCGGGTGCGGGATGCACAAAATGTTGGAATGTGATTGTCCGCCCTAGTCAATTAAGGACCGGTCGTGTGTTACCTTGGGCCATGCTATACAGTACAACCACATGTCTATATGGGTACGACCTGGCTAAGTAATTTGCATGTATCGTTATTTGACTTCGCCATTTGGGTTGTGCGGTTTGCCGATGGTACTTGCAAGGCGCAAGAGGGGCTTCGATCAAGGTAGCCCTACCAATGTGAAACCTTAGCGCGGAGTCGGTAGCGTATATGCATTGTAAAGGCCTTGTCATGATCTTCGCCGCACAACAAAGGAAGTGTGTCAATAGCTTGGCGCAAAGGGTTGATCATGTCGTGTGGGTAAAGTGTACCAACTCCGCAGAGTCTTAAAAACAACTTGAGTAGCCGTGTTTACGGATAAGGGCAAGCGTGGGAACGCTTTCACATAGTAGATTTTCGGTTTTGGTTTTAAATGGAAAATGATGGATTTGGTTTAAAATGAAAAATGTGGTTGGGAATCATGAGCTGCTAGAGCTCCGGATATTAGTTTGCTGTTGGAGCCAACCGTAGATGGAACCCGGAAAATTGTTATACTTCAAATTTAATTATTTATGCTATTTACATTTTGTTAAATGTCGCTTTATGAAATTAGTACTTGTATTTAAATTTCAATTTCGCTTTATGCAAATGAACCCTATATGCCATCCTTTGTTTAAGCCATGCATTTAGTTACTTGCATTAAGTTTCGAGACTTGCAGTATGTTGCATACTCACCCTCGCTTTTTATTATGGGGTCGCTTATTCCATAAAGCGATGATGGGAGAAGGGTGAGCAAAGAGCCTGTGTTCCACCGCTCGACATTTGTGCCGAGACGTTGAGGGGAGGACGACTCGATCTTCTAGGAGTGCACCTCACCGGTTGTTCGTGGGCTAACTGATTGGCTCTTTTTGTTCTACATTTCCGCTGGTACTTTTACACTTCAGCCGTAAGGCTTCATACTTGTAATAAGGTGATGATGTTGTTACACTCTTTTGCTTAATACTATTATGAACTTTATGATATGTCTGTGTTATCATCACTGTATGCTGTGTGCGCTAGCTGTTCCTGGACTAGTGCGGTTGAAACACAGGAGGGTTCGGATCGGGTGATCTGGGTCCCCACAGAGGTGGTATCAGAGCCATATCGACTGTAGGTCGCAACCCTAGTTAGAATGGCCGTTAGAACTTCAAAAGTATTTTTGAAATCAAACCAACGAATTTGAAGTTAGTAGTGGGTCTCTTCTTACCTTATTCTTAGGCTTCTATCTCTTCCCTTTTCTGAAACATTATTTTGAAAATTAACTTTGATCTTATCCCCTGAAATTTCTCTAAGTTTTCGATCGTCTACGAGGATTTCAATCGAAGAAGACGATGGTCATTATTATTTGCAAGATCGGGAAAAGGACCGCTAAAAGGATCAAGTTGCCGGAAGATCGCTCAGAAGGACCCTTATGAAGAATAGTTATTAGTACCCATGTTTTTCCCTTTCCGCATAGTAATCGGGGTTTATTTGGATCTTGTTGCGTGCTTGCCGGGTGTGTTGAACACTTGCTCTAGGCATGGTGTCACAGCCACCTCTTGTTGGAGTTCTAGTTACCTGTTTCGCCTTGAAATGGCTACTTTCCCTGATCTCCTTATCTTTTGCTTTTTCCCTCTTGTCTTGTGCTAACTTTCCCTTGGCCATTGCTTCAGATGGAGAGGCAGGGCAGAGGCCGTGGTCGCAGAGGCAGAGGCCGTGGTCGTGGCCCAGCAGTGCCACCGGAGCAGCAGGATTCCACAGACCAGCAGGCACAGTCAGAGTCTGAGCTGCCACCGCCACCACCACCACCTGTTCAGCCCCAGATGGCCGATCTGCAGCAGATGATGGCCATGCAGCTATACCATCGCAGCATCGGCACGTAACATGGTGAACAACCAAGAGGCGCACTCAGCCCAGCGCCCGATTTTTCACCAGCAATGAGGCTTGGGGAGTTCATGAGGACTCGGCCGCCTACCTTCTCAGGCGCAGGAGAGCCTTTGGAGGCAGACGATTGGCTGAGAGACATCGAGAAGAAGCTGCAGCTTGCTCAGTGCAATGACAGAGAGAAGGTGCTCTACGCCAGCCATCAGCTGAAGGGCGTAGCTGCCACTTGGTGGGACAACTACTGTGCTGCTCATCAGGATGCCCAGGCGATCACTTGGGAGGAGTTCTCTGAGGCCTTCAGGACTGCTCATGTCCCGGCGGGCATCATTGAGATGAAGAAGAGGGAGTTCAGGAAGTTGCGTGAGGGGAGCCAGAGTGTGTCTGAGTACCTCAGCCAGTTCACTCAGCTGGCGAGGTATGCGCCTGAGGATGTGGCCACTGACAGTGCCAAGATCTGGAGGTTCATGGAGGGTCTGGACCCCGACATCAAGGTCCAGCTTGTGGCCTTTGATTTCCCCAACTTTCAGCATATGGTGAACAAGGCCTTGGTGCAGGAGGATGCTCAGCGTCAGCAGCGCGAGTCGCGCAAGAGGAAGATGGCCTTCCACTCTCAGCAGGGAGCTAGTGGATCTCGCCAGCGCTTCCCACCACAGCGGGTCAGCAGGACACCTGTCCAGGGAGCACCGCGCACTCCTACTTCCGGTCCGCGCCAGCTTGCTCAGGACCACAAGAAGCCACAACAAGACAACAGCAGAGAGGGAACGCCAACGCCGCAGATTCCAAGAGCCACGCCAGCTAGCTTGGGTCACTATGCCAACAAATGTCCTCGAAGCGCCACCATGGACGCCAGCCTTTTAGCTTGGGAGCCACCACCAAGACTCCACTCGTGGATCAGGACGTGGTACGCCTCACACCCCCAGGCCTCAGCAGTCTTTTGGGAGAGGGCGTGTCAACCACGTGACTGCAGAGGAGGCTCAGGAGGCACCAGATGTGGTACTGGGTACGTTTCTTGTCAATTCGATACCTGCCACAGCTTTGTTTGATTCTGGAGCTTCACATTCTTTTATTTCGAGGAGCTTTGTTGATCGTTTCGGTTTTGAGACTCTGGCTCTTAAGATTCCCATGATCGATCAATCACCAGAAAAAGAGATGAGGACGGATTTGGTGTGCCCAAGTGCAACCATAGTCATCAATGGGGTAAAGTTTCTTGCAAACCTCATTCTCTTGGACTCAAAGGGGTTAGACGTCATCCTCGGGATGGACTGGTTGACCAAGTTCAAGGGTCAAATTGATTGTGCCAGCCGAGCCATCACTCTCACCAATGCAGAGGGCATCCGAGTGGAGTTCAAGCCGGAGAAGTCCTTGGGTGAGAAGTGCGTGTTGAACAAGTTGAATGAAGTCACCTTGGAGTGTGTGCCTGTAGTGAGCGAGTACCCCGATGTATTCCCCGAGGATCTGCCAGCATGCCGCCCGACGGAGATCGAGTTCGCTATAGAGCTTGTTCCGCACAGCTCCGATTTAAGAGGCTATACCGCATGCCAAAGAAATGAGCTCATGGAGGTGAAGAAGCAAATAGAAGAGCTACCGGAGAAGGGGTTCGTTTCGTCCGAGTTCGTCAGCCTTTGGGGAGCGCCAAGGTTGCTAGAAGAAGAAGGACGACAGCTTGAGGATGTGCGTTGATTATGAGCTCGAATGAAGTCACCATCAAGAACAAGTATCCATCGCTTCGGATCGATGACTTGTTCGATCAATGAAGGGAGCCGCATATTCTCCAAGATTGATCTGCGATCGGGTACCATCAGTGAAGATCGATCGCAGACATTCCAAGACCGCCTTCACCACTCGGTATGGGTCAGAGGAGTACACACCATGTCCTTTGGTCTGACCAATGCCCTGGCGTATTTCATGAATCTGATGAACAAGGTATTCATGGATTATCTGGATAAGTTCGTAGTGGTGTTCATTGATGATATCCTTATCTACTCTCGAGATGAGTCCGAGCATGTTGGACATTTGAGGTTGGTCTTAGAGAAGCTCCGAAGTCACCAGCTGTATGCCAAGTTCAGCAAGTGCGAGCTCTGGTTGACAGAGGTTGCTTTTCTGGGTCACGTCATTTCTGCTGGAGGAGTCTCAGTTGATCCGGGAAAGGTGAGAGATGTGCTTGATTGGAAGCAGCCCAAGTCAGTGCCGGATATCAGGAGTTTCCTTGGCCTAGCAGGGTATTACAGAAGATTCATCGAGGGTTTCTCAAAGATTGCTAGACCACTGACTCAGTTGCTGAAGAAAGAGAAGAAGTATGAGTGGACTGAAGCTTGCAAGCAGCTTTCAGAGTTGAAGAAGAGGTTGACGATGCCCGGTGCTTGTCTGCGCCCGTGATATTGAAGGGCTTGAGATCATCGCGATGCTTCGAGGCCGGGTCTTGGGTGTGTGCCGATGCAGGAGGCAAGGTCGTCGATATGCTTCAAGGGCAATTGCGACCACATGAGGCGATTACCCGACCCATGACCGAGTTGGTCACAGCAGTATGCGTTGAAGATCTGGAGGCACTATCTCATTGGGAATCGCCAGAGATCTTCACCGATCACAAGAGCCTGAAGTACATTTTCACCCAAGCCGATCTCAATCTGCGGCAAAGAAGATGGTTGGAGCTGATAAAGGACTACGATGCAGGCATTCATTACCATCCTGGTAAGGCGAATGTCGTTGCCGATGCTCTGAGTCGGAAGAGCCATTGCAACACTTTGGTGGTTCAGCCTGCACTTCACGAGGAGTTTCAGCGTCTGAATCTGGGATTGGTAGAGGAAGGATCTGTTGCTGCTTTAGAGGTTCAGCCGACTCTGGTGGACCAAATCAGGGAGCTGCAGAAGTCTGACAAGGAAGCCGCGAAGATCAAGGAAAGAATCAAGGAAGGAAAAGCCCCAGGATTCTTAGAAGATCAGGAGGGTACAGTTTGGCTTGGGAAGAGCATCTATGTGCCGAACCAGAAGGAGCTCAAGCAGTTGATACTGAAGGAAGCACATGAGTCAGCATATTCTATTCATCCCGGCAACACCAAGATGTATCATGACCTTCGGGGTATTTATTGGTGGCCGAGAATGAAGAAGGAGATTGCTGAGTTTATTGCCTTGTGTGATGTGTGCCAGCGAGTCAAAGCCGAGCATCATAGACCAGCCGGTCTGTTGCAGCCGTTGAGAGTACCTGAGTGGAAGTGGGAAGAGATTGGCATGGATTTCATCACAGGACTCCCGAGGACCAGGTCCGGCTATGACTCGATTTGGGTTGTCGTGGATCGATTGACGAAGGTTGCACATTTCATCCCAAAGGAAGACAACCTATAAGGGGATAAGTCGGCAGAGTCAGACATGACTCGGATGTGTGTATGCATGGCGTGCCCAGAAGATTGTTTCGATCGGGCAGCCAATTCACATCTAGATTCCGCAAAAGTTACAAGAAGCATTAGGCACCAATCAATTTCAAGATGCCTTATCACCCTCGCATATCGGATGGATGACAGAGCGGGTGAATCAGATTCTCGAGGACATGTTGAGAGCTTGTGCATCGTCCAATGCAGCCATTGGGATCGAGATGTTACCATATGCGGAGTTCTCCTACAACAACAATTTATCGTGCCGCCTTGCAGATGGCACCATTTGAGGCTCAGATGGGAGGAAGTGCAGACACCGCCTGCTGGCACGAGACAGGAGATCGCCAAGTCTTTGGCCCGGACATTCTGCAGCAGGCTGAGGATCAAGTGAAGTTGATTCAGGAGAGGTTGAGGACAGCGCAGTCGAGGCAGAAGAGCTATGCAAATAATCGCAGAAGGGCGTTGACTTTTGCTCCTGGTGATCATGTGTACCTGAAAGTTTCTCCGCTCAGAGGTATGCGCCGATTCGGAGTTCGTGGCAAGTTGGCACCGAGATTCATTGGACCTTTCCCAATTCTAGCCAGAAGAGGGGAAGTTGCGTATCAGCTAGAGTTGCCACCGCAGTTGTCCAATGTACATGACGTGTTCCATGTGTCGCAGTTGAGGAAGTGCCTGAGAGTACCGGAGAAGCAGATGCAGGTTGAAGATGTGGAGCTGCATGAGGATCTGACCTATCCGGAGTACCCAGTCAGGATACTGGATGAAGCAGAGCGCAGAACCAGGAACAATTCGATCAAGTTCTGCAAGGTGCAGTGGAGCAACCATCCAGCAGAAGAAGCCACCTGGGAGCGCGAGGAGGATCTTCGAGCAGACTACCCCAACCTTTTTCCCTGGTTAGTTCCAAATCTCGGGGTCGAGATTTCTTGTTAGGGGGGGGGGAGGTTTGTAACATTCCATTTTTCAAATTCCCTGGAACTCGAATTTCAAAATCCGAACCTGTCGCAATTTATTTGAATTAACTTCAGCTTAAATTAAGTTTTCAAAGTCAACAAGAATTTAATTTGACTAATCTATACTTCAAATTAATGATTTCTTATTTTTATTGGGTTCTTTGTGCTTCATTGGATTTTTCTGTATTTTTGGAGATTTTTTCGGATTTATTTGCCATTTATTTGAATTTGATTCGAATTTCTGGTATTTTATTTAATTCGGAAATCAATTTCTAATTGTTTTCCTCCGTGCGGGCCGATTTTCCTGTTCATTCGTCGGCCCATTACTGTGCTCTACTTGTGACCGTCGATCGCCCATCCGATGGTCAGAAATCGCGCCGCCACCTCACAGGAACCCTAAACCTAAAGCCCCTTCTCGGTCGCCCGTCCGATTCAGACTCAACGGCCCACGAGACGCCACGTCGCTTCTAACTCCTGGCCCACCAGAATCTCGCGCCAGACCGACCTACCTTGCTTTTCGCGCCTCTACACGCATCCCTAGGCTATAAAGCCAAGGTCGACCTTCTTCCCGAGGTTCTCCGCCGACATTTTCCTTCTCTCTTCGCGGAGACGCCGCCATCTGCGCGCACGACCTCGCCGGAGTTCTTCTTCCGTGCGCAAGGGTTCCGCCGTCGTTTCCCTCCCCTCCGGTAAGTCTCCGGCCGTGTTTTAGGCACCAGTGAGTTCGCCTCTTCAAGTTCTACCAGAAACACTAACTCATCCGCTCCCTTCGCTGTTCATTCGCCGGATCCGCATCGTCTTCCCCAGCGCCGGTGGGTGCGCCGCCCTCTCGCCGTCGCGTTTTCTCCATCAACCGCAGCTCGCCGATCTCCCTCAACGGCCGGATCTGCCAGATTCTTGTAAGCCTCGCCTCACCGCCTGTCACCCCGGTGTCGCCGTGTCCGCCGCGTGGCGTCGCGTGCGAGACGCGTGTGCGCCACGTCAACGACAGCCGCTACGTGTCCGCCGGGTGTCTACCACCTCAACCCTAGATCTAGGTAGCGTCCTTGTCAGCGCCTTCTTGTCGCTGTGTCGCGCCTTGTCATCGTCCCATGTCAGCCATGTGTCCGCCAACTCAGCCCTAATCGCCACGTATTCGCCATGTGTGCGCCACGTCATTGCCACGTCAGCTGAGAACTCGAGTAGTAGCCATGTCAGCGCCACATCATCGCCACGTGGATGCCACGTCCGTGCCACGTAAGCCCTAGTCTTCCATGTGGTCGCCACGTCATCGGGCCACCGCCAAACCATCCGTGAAAGTTTCGGTGAACTCTGTTCACCGTAGACCGTGTCAATGACACCTGGGTCCCACCTGTCAGCCGCATAGATTCTCATTTTCATATTTATTCCGAAAATCCGAAATTCCAGCGAATCACAGCGCGACACGTGTCAGTGCTATTTATTTCTGGATTTTCTCCCATTTAAAACTTCGGAAGCCCCGTTCTCCTCCGTTCGAACTCCGATTTGAACGATTCAAATTTCTAAATTCATCTAAAATCAAGATATATCTGTTGGTGTCATTTTTATGAATTTTTTAATTTTATTTATTTCTGTTTATTTATTGTTTTGCCTCGATTCGCGTGTTTCAAGCGTGGTAGACGACTTGATCGGTTGAGCGAGAGGAGCATCCAGCAGAGGTAGCAGCAGCAGAGGAGAGTGAAGGCAAGTCTCCCTTGACCATATTGAACCCATGTTTATGAAATGCTATATTGTGTTTAAATTATTGCATGCTTATTATTTGCGTATCATACTTTAAATACTGTTTTAATGCTTAGCTATATTCCAACTTTGTTATGCCACATTGATATTCAACCTGACAACCTTTGACACCTTAGGAAAACTAATTACTGTAATTAATGGTAAACATTTTAATTATGGGAACGGTAGAAAATGCTTAGCCATACTTAATCACGTCGGTACCTTACCATTATGGAGATGATTTCATTCTTGACTCAAAATGAATTGTGAAAATTATGGCAATTGGTGTTGCTGGTATTAATTTGAAATTAAAAGTGAAAAATTATTTAGACCGGGGCGGAATTGGTTGAATGGCGGGTGCGGATGCACAAAATGTTGGAATGTGATTGTCCGCCCTAGTCAATTAAGGACCTATTGTAGTGTTACCTTGGGCCATGCTATACAAGACAACCACATGTCTATATGGGTACGACTGCTAAGTAATTTGCATGTATCGTTATTTGACTTCGCCATTTGGGTTGTGCGGTTTGTCGATGGTACTTGCAAGGCGCAAGAGGGGCTTCGACTAGGCGGTAGCCCTACCAATGTGAAACCTTGGGCGGAGTCAGAAGTGTATATGCATTGTAAAGGCCTTGTCATGATCTCTGCCAAGACACCAAAGGAAGTGTGTCAATAGCTTGGCGCAAAGGGTTGATCATGTCGTGTGGGTAAAGTGTACCACTCGCAGAGTCTTAAAACTACTTGAGTAGCCATGCCTACGGATAAGGGCAAGCGTGGAACGCTTTCACATAGTAGATTTTCTGGTTTTTGGTTTTAAATGGAAAATGATGGATTTGGTTTAAAATGAAAAAATGTGGTTGGGAATCCGCAAGCGGCTAGAGCTCCGGATATTAGTTTGGCGGTTGGAGCCAACCAGGTAGATGGAACCTGGAAAATTGTTATACTTCAAATTTAATTATTTATGCTATTTACATTTTGTTAAATGCTGCTTTATGAAGTTAGTACTTGTATTTAAATTTCAATTTCGCTTTATGCAAATGAACCCTATATGCCATCCTTTGTTTAAGCCATGCATTTAGTTACTTGCATTAAGTTTCCGAGACTTGCGAGTATGTTGCATACTCACCCTCGCTTTTTATTGCGGGGGCTGCTTATTCCATAAAGCAGATGATGGGAGAAGGGGTGAGCAAAGAGCCTGTGTTCCACCGTTCGACATTTGTGCTGGAGACGTTGAGGAGGAGGACGACTCGATCTTCTAGGGAGCGCACCCCAGTCGGTTGCCTGTGGGCTAACTGATTGGCTCTTTTTGTTCTACATTTCACCGGTATTTTTACACTTCAAATTGTAAGGCTTCATACTTGTAATAAGGTGATGATGTTGTTACACTCTTTTGCTTAATATCGTTATGAACTTTATGATATGTCCGTGTTATCATCATCAGATGTCAGGTGCACTAGCTGCTCTCGACTAGTGCGGTTGAAACACAGGAGGGTTCGGATCGGGTGATCCGGGTCCCCACAGAGGTGGTATCAGAGCCATATCGACTGTAGGTCGCAACCCTAGTTAGAATGGCCGTTAGAACTTCAAAAGTATTTTTGAAATCAAACCAACGAATTTGAAGTTAGTAGTGGGTCTCTTCTTACCTTATTCTTAGGC
Organism: Guadua angustifolia; assembly: GCA_036346375.1. Lineage (NCBI taxonomy): Eukaryota > Viridiplantae > Streptophyta > Magnoliopsida > Poales > Poaceae > Guadua > Guadua angustifolia. Next base: position 94,486 of record JAYEVE010000446.1, read on the forward strand.
TTCTATCTCTTCCCTTTTCTGAAACATTATTTTGAAAATTAACTTTGATCTTATCCCCTGAAATTTCTCTAAGTTTTCGATCGTCTACGAGGATTTCAATCGAAGAAGACGATGGTCATTATTATTTGCAAGATCGGGAAAAGGACCGCTAAAAGGATCAAGTTGCCGGAAGATCGCTCAGAAGGACCCTTATGAAGAATAGTTATTAGTACCCATGTTTTTCCCTTTCCGCGTAGTAATCGGGGTTTATTTGGATCTTGTTATGCGGCTTGCCGTGTGTTGAACACTTGCTCTAGGCATGGTGTCACACCACCTCTTGTTGGAGTTCTAGTTACTGCTTCGCCTTGAAATGGCTACTTTCCCGATCTCCTTATCTTTTGCTTTTTCCTCTTGTCTTGTGCTAACTTTCCCTTGGCCATTGCTTCAGATGGAGAGGCAGGCGAGGTCGGGTCGCAGAGGCAGAGGTCGTGGTCGTGGGCTCAAGAAGGCCACCGAGCAAGCAGGATTCCACTGACCAGCAGGTACAGCCGAGTCTGAGCCGCCACCGCCACCACCACCATTGCTCAAATTTCAGATGGCCGATCTCAAGCAGATGATGGCTATGCAATACAAGCCATCGCAGCAATCGGCACGTAACATGGTGAACAACCAAGAAGTCATTGCTCAGCCCACACAAATTTTTCAAATTGCAATGAGGCTTGGGGAGTTCATGAGGACTCGCCGCCTACCTTCTCAGCGCAGGAGAGCCTTTGGAGGCGCATTTATTGGCCGAGAGACATCGAGAAGAAGCTGCAGCTTGCTCGGTGCAATGACAGAGAGAAGGTGTTTCACGCCACCATCACCAAGGGCGAGGCCGCCACTTGGTGGGACAACCATCGTCTTTGCTCATCGATGCCCAGCGATCACTTGGGAGGAGTCTCTCGAGGCCTTCAGATCGCTCATGTCCCGCTGCATCATTGAGATGAAGAAGAGGGAGTTCAGAAGTTGCGTGAGGGGAGCCAGAGGTGTCTCGAGCACCTCACCAGCTTCACTCAGGTGGCGAGGTATGCGCCGAGGATGTGGCCACGACAGATGCCAAGATCTGGAGGTTCATGGAGGGTCTGACCCCGACATCAAGGTTCAGCCAGGCCTTTGATTTCCCAACTTTCAAAGATATGGTGAACAAGGCCTTGGTGCAGAGGATGCTCACACAAGAGCATGAAGTCGCAAGAAGAGGAAGATGGCCTTCCACTCTCAGCAGGGAGCTAGTGGATCTCGCCAGCGCTTCCCACCACAGCAGGTCAGCAGGACACTGTCTGTGGAGCACCGCAGACTCCTACTTCCGGCCGGCGCCTGATTGCTCGAGGGGGATCAGCAGATTCGCACAACAAGACAACAAGCAGAGAGGGAACGCCAACGCAGCAGAGTCTGAAGAGCTTTCATCGCAGCAGCTTGGGTCACTATGCCAACAATGTCCTCGGAAGCGTCGCCACCAATGACGCCAGCCTTTCAACTTGGGAGCTACCACCAAGACTCCACTCAGGATCAGACGTGGCACGCCACACCCCTGTGCCTCAGCATTTTTTGGGAGAGGGCGGTCAACCACGTGATCGCAGAGGAGGCTCAGAGGCACCAGATGTGGTACTGCACGTTTTTGTCAATTCGACACCGCCATGCCTTTGTTTGATTCTCGAGCTTCACATTCTTTTATTTCGAGGAGCTTTGTTGATCGCTTTGGTTTTGAGACTCGCTCTTAAGATTCCCATGATCGCTCAATCACCGTAAAAAGAGATGAGGACGGATTTGGTGTGCCCAAGTGCAACCATAGTCATCAATGGGGTAAAGTTTCTTGCAAACCTCATTCTCTTGGACTCAAAGGGGTTAGACGCCATCCTCGATGGACTGTTGACCAAGTTCAAGGGTCAAATTGATTGTGCCAAATGAGCCATCACTCTCACCAATGCAGAGGGCATCCGAGTGGAGTTCAAGCCGGAGAAGTCCTTGGGTGAGAAGTGCGTGTTGAACAAGTTGAATGAAGTCACCTTGGAGTGTGTGCCTGTAGTGAGTGAGTACCCCGATGTATTCCCTGAGGATCTGCCAGCATGCCGCTTTGACGGGAGATCGAGTTCGTCATAGAGCTTGTTCCGCACACCCGATTTAAGAGGCTATACCGCATGCCAAAGAAATGAGCTCATGGAGGTGAAGAAGCAAATAGAAGAGCTAATGGAGAAGGGGTTCGTTTCGTCCGAAGTTCGTCGCCTTTGGGGAGCGCCAAGGTTGCTTAGAAGAAGAAGGACGATGCCTTTGAGGATGTGCGTTGATTACAGAGCTCGAATGAAGTCACCATCAAGAACAAGTATCCATCGCCTCGGATCGATGACTTGTTCGATCACCAAGGGAGCCTGCGATATTCTCCAAGATTGATCTCGCGATCGGGTACCATCAGTGAAGATCGATCGCAGGACATTCCAAGACCGCCTTCACCACTCGGTATGGGTCAGATGAGTACACACCATGTCCTTTGGTCCGACCAATGCCCTGGCGATTTCATGAACTGATGAACAAGGTATTCATGGATTATCCGGATAAGTTCGTAGTGGTGTTCATTGATGATATCCTTATCTACTCTCGAGATGAGTCCGAGCATATTGACATTTGAGGTTGGTCTTAGAGAAGTTCAAGTCACCAACAGATGCCAAGTTCAAGAAGTGCGAGCCTGCTGACAGAGGTTGCTTTTCTGGGTCACGTCATTTCTGCCGGAGGAGTCTCAGTTGATCCGGGAAAGGTGAGAGATGTGCTTGATTGGAAGCAGCCCAAGTCAGAGCCGGATATCAGGAGTTTCCTTGGCCTAGCAGGGTATTACAGAAGATTCATCGAGGGTTTCTCGAAGATTGCTAGACCACTGACTCAGTTGCTGAAGAAAGAGAAGAAGTATGAGTGGACTGAAGCTTGCGAGCAGAGCTTTCAGGAGTTGAAGAAGAGGTTGACGACAGCCCCGGTGCTTGTCTGTCCAGATATTCAGAAGGGCTTCGAGATCTACTGCGATGCTTCGAGGCTGGGTCTTGGGTGTGTGCTGATGCAGGGAGGCAAGGTCGTCGCATATGCTTCATGGGCAATTATGCACCACATGAGGCGATTATCCGACCCATGACCTGGAGTTGGTCATTGGCAGTATGCGTTGAAGATCTGGAGGCACTATCTCATTGGGAATCGCTAGAGATCTTCACCGATCACAAGAGCCTCAAGTACATTTTCACCCAAGCCGATCTCAATCATGCAAAGAAGATGGTTGAGCCGATAAAGGACTACGATGCAGCATTCATTACCATCCCGTATATGTAATGTCGCTGCCGATGCTCGAGCCCAAGAGCCATTGCAACACTTTGGTGGTTCAATTTGACTTCACGAGGAGTTTCATGTCTCAACTGGATTGGTAGAGGAAGGATCTGTTGCTGCTTTAGAGGTTCAGCCGACTCTGGTGGACCAAATCAGGGAGCTGCAGAAGTTTGACAAGGAAGCCGCGAAGATCAAGGAAAGAATCAAGGAAGGAAAAGCCCCAGGATTCTTAGAAGATCGAGAGGTACAGGTTGGCCTTGGGAAGAGCATCTATGTGCCGAACCGAAGGAGCTCAAGCAGGTTGATACTGAAGGAAGCACATGAGTCAGCATATTCTATTCATCCCGGCAACACCAAGATGTATCATGACCTTCGGGGTATTTATTGGTGGCCGAGAATGAAGAAGGAGATTGCTGAAGTTTATTGCCTTGTGTGATGTGTGCCGAAGTCAAAGCCGAGCATCATAGACCACCGGCCTCAGTGTACCGCTGAGAGTACCCGAGTGGAAGTGGGAAGAGATTGGCATGGATTTCATCACAGACTCCCGAGGACCAGTCCGCTATGACTCGACGGTTGTCGTGATCGATTGACGAAGGTTGCACATTTCATCCCAAAGAAGACAACCTATAAGGGGATAAGTCGGCAGAGTCAGACATGACTTTGATGTGTGTATGCATGGCGTGCCCAGAAGATTGTTTCGATCGGGCAGCCAATTCACATCTAGATTCCGCAAAAGTTACAAGAAGCATTAGGCACCAATCTGAATTTTTTGCTAGAGTATCTGGTTGATACTAGTTAGAAATAGTCTATTAGGCTTAAAGCATGGTAATGCTTACTATCAGTACGTATAATACTCAATTCAAATCAACTCAAAGTTTAATATAAAGCTTATGAGCTAAGTTTAAAACATGTGTTGAGAAATATACATATGACACTTTACAATCAGTCTTAGTAATAAGTTAATCATTATCAAAATGTCAATCGATTAGTAATGAGTTCATATTGACTGAGATATTGGACAGTCTAGGAACTATGTATTTGCTACATAGATCTGAATCAGTTCGCCACTCTGCATGATAATCACACATCAACTCCCCACGTGTCGCCATCGTCACCCACTCACCCGTGCTCACCTGGACCGATTCCACTGTGATCCGACCGCCACCATGACTCGCGAACGTTGCATGTCACATCGGTACCGCAACCGAGCCAAGCTTCCACTAATCCGACATGAGCAGCGTCGACCTGACACCTGCTTCGCTCAGATGTCAGAGTTTCACGGCTAGATCAGACTCGCTATCGATGCCCAATCAGCGACTAGATCCTTTGCAGCTCGCTATCTCATCCAGACTGATCATCTGCTCCCGCGACTCGACTGTCATATGGCTTCAGCATCGACTATTCGCCGTCTCTCGAATTCTCAGCTACTGACCTTCGCCCCTGATTCGCCATGCGTCGCCATCCAGCCGATCTTGACTTTCGTCAACACTCAACTTTCGCCATTTCAATACAGTCACCTGACTAACGTCGTCTCTCAGCTCTATTGCACTTACTTTCTGCGGAGATTCCATTGCATCTGATCGCCAATTCAGATCACTGATCTTTCTGTGCCGTTCCATTTGATTACTCTCTAAGCGTTCATTCGGTTCTATCACGATTCAATTGCATCATTCTCTGAACTTCGATTCCTCCTTCTGGTCTGATTCGTCACTCATTTTACCGCAATTGATGCATTTCCCCATCCAGGCCGTACTTTCCGGATGGCCTTGCGATCACTATCTCCTCAGCCGCCATTCCACCCTCCAATTCGCAGCGTGCTCGTACCCGTATCTCAAGCCACCGTACCGCTTCCCGTTGCAGCTCACGCTCTCCGACCCTTCGCGTCGCATCCGCAGCGCCCTTCGTCGCGTCCTCCTTCTCTACTCCGCTCCATCGCCTCCATAGTCTCATGTCCTTACACAGCATCGACTCATCTACCCACTCTCACTCGCTCGACAGTCATCCTCGATCACCTCTTCAGCGCTCGTCATCAGCCCTGACCGCTGCATAAGTGCGCTCGTCAGATGCCTCGACTGCTCACACGAGTCCTATAGTTATGCAGTTCTTCGCAACCGCACGCCATGCTACTTCGCCAGGCTCAGCCGGATCCATTTCTGCCTAGTTCCAGTAACCGCATGCGCCGCCCGAAGTCGCGTTTCATCCCAGCTATTCCAGTCAAATCTACTTTAATTCACTACTTCGACATGCCATTCTGCTCTTTCATCATCGCTTTACAGATCCCTTATCGCCACTCCTGATCTGCCCGCAGCTCGACGTCTACGTTGCATTACCAGTCATCTTGCAATATGTAATGCCTCGGCTCATCGATATCGCATTCGCCATCGACCTCGAGCTATATGTCCGTCACCTGCATCCCACGTGTACCGACGAACCGCTTCATTGTCCAGCTACCAACATTCGGTTTCTAATGATCACTCGAATTCTCGCAATGCACTGTCAGTCCGCGTTCCATTAATTTGTACTTTCACTACTATGAACTTGCCGAATCATCTGACTAATCAACTAATATGACTAATCAATTCTGGTCATTTCGCAATTCTTATGATATCTGTATTATTGCTGCCTGTTCAACGCGTACGGTAGCATGCAGTGTTACACACATGTAGTGCGGAACTAGACATTCAATAGGTTACCATTAGATACATTTGTATTATGTTAATGGATTTATTAGGCTGATCAGGATGCTATGTGCGTATAGTTAAGCATGGATCCAATTTAATGATCTGCTAGAAGTACTGTAATCGTTTCATTGACGTAATCGACTACAGCTAAGTACACTATGATTCGTGATCTATTGAGCCTTAGATATTGGCTGTATTAGGAACTTGATTGCGGATATGTTAATGGAGTCTTGCTAGTAACCGCGTCGTTAGTAATGATGCAGTATACATTGAAATGGTTGAATTAGCATCTGCTATGCATCATGATTAAAGTTAATGGTAGACGAATTGAGCAAATGGTACTATATTAGTGATATGATTTACTTAGCTCAATTATGCTACTATATGTGTTCAATTGAGTGTCATGCGATAAGCTCAGCAATCTTCTTTAAATGGATTACCGAATTGATTAATGCTTAGATTTCATATCTGTGAGAACTGAATGTCGAGTCATGTAACTGCTGCGTAGTGACCTTGCATGAAGCTGAGTCTTAACTGTAGCATGTCAATGTCAATTGTGATATTCATTATAGTTGTATCATAGCTTTATTGAAATGAGAATGTTACGAAGTTCGAGACAAGAATTTAAGGGCGATTTAGTTGATAGTGCATCGAACTTGCAATGTTGCATGACTATATTGAGTGCTTAAGACTTTAAGGCACTAGCAAAGTGTTCAATGCTATGCTGTCATGTTTTGACATGTATGTCAATTATGAGGACTCTCAATTTGAGTCACTAGAGATCCTGGCACATGTTATTGTTACTTGATATTTGATTATTTCTGTTAAAATTGGATTGTTTCGGTATGCATGTAACTTATGTTTGCCAACCAATGGAATTGTTACTTGGAAAGTTTGATTAATGTTAATGCCAAATTAAAGTTTAAACATTTAAAAGGGACTAATGACCAATGATTTCCGTTTAAGCTGATATTTGTTTTGAAAGTTGGGAATGATATTCAATCCTCGGTTTTTAAATGCTTTAAAACGTTTAAGGTAAATTTTCCAACTTATATTTGTCATGATCTTTCGCCGCACACCAAAGGAAGTGTGTCAATAGCTTGGCGCAAAGGGTTGATCATGTCGCAGGGTAAAGTGTACCAAATTACCGCAGAGTCTTAAAACTACTTGAGTAGCCGTGTTTACGGATAAGGGCAAGCGGAACGCCACATAGTAGATTTTCCGTTTTTGGTTTTAAATGGAAAATAATGGATTTGGTTTAAAATGAAAAATGTGGTTGGGAATCATGAAATGCTAGAGCTCCTGGATATTAGTTTGGCTGTTGGAGCCAACCGTAGATGGAACTCGAAAATTGTTATACTTCAAATTTAATTATTTATGCTATTTACATTTTGTTAAATGTCGCTTATGAAGTTAGTACTTGTATTTAAATTTCAATTTCGCTTATGCAAATGAACCCTATATGCCATCCTTTGTTTAAGCCATGCATTTAGTTACTTGCATTAAGTTTCCGAGACTTATGAGTATGTTGCATACTCACCTCGCTTATTATGGGGCCGCTTATTCCATAAAGCAGATGATGGGAGAAGGGTGAGCAAAGAGCCCGTGTTCCACCGTCGACATTTGTGCCGGAGACGCTTGAGGAGGAGGACGACTCGATCTTTCTAGGGAGCGCACCACTTGCTAGGTTCGTGGGCTAACCGATTGGCTCTTTTTGTTCTACATTTCACCGGTATTTTTACACTTCACCGTAAGGCTTCATACTTGTAATAAGGTGATGATGTTGTTACACTTTTTGCTTAATATCATATGAACTTTATGATATGTCTGCGTGTTATCATCGTCAGAGGCGTCGGTGCGCTTAGCCGTTCTCGACTAGCTGCTGAAACACGTAGAGGTTCGGATCGGGTGATCTGGGTCCCATAGCCCCTCCTCCAATCGGGCCGGTTGATGTTTTGGATCGCAGCTATCGCAGATGAGAAACGTGGTTTGAATCGCATGTCAGGCGAGGTGTCGATTGATCCGGTGCGAAGTTTTGGGCGTGATTTGGCCGCAGATTGATGATGAGGCTTACTTTACCTTGCCAAGAATTTGATCGAGATTTGGGATTCGATGGCGCCAAGGGGTTGAGTTTACAGTGCATTATAGATCAAGAGAAACCGTAGCCAATGTTTAGTCGCTGCAAAAATAAGACAAAATAGGAAATAAACGGCAAGGTGGCTACTAGTTTCTTGCAAGAGGACAAGAGAAGATTGCTTTCCGGTTATTGATCTTGCAATGGTCTGCAACCTGACTTGGTCCATGTCGACATGAATTTATCATTATGTAGAAAAATGACTATTTCCACCGTGGTACTTCAATTGCAAGTATGGTATAGGTTCCTTATGATTTGTCATGCGGTATTCGATGTAAAAATCTCATTCTAGTTTGATAGTTGCACTAGAGTCATGTAAGTTTCTTTTCCCTGCATTCAGAATAAAAGAATACCGTAATAATACTGGAGTGTCAAATCCCAACTACTATTTGAACTAATTAGTATGCCCCAAAGTTGAGGTGGTTTTGTAACATATCTTCTTCGCGGTCTATGACATATGGGTCCGTGACCCATATGTCATAGACACATATCAAGTATATTTACTAAGGGCTTCTCAACTTTGGGGGTTATCCTCAAATCTCCCCAACTATTTCTCTCCTGGGAGTGGCAATTCATTAAGAAAAATGTTATAAGTGGGAAATCTTAGGTCTTGTTTGGAGGGTTTAAAACCAATTTCAGTTTCTGAAAAGCCAGTAAGCCTCCTCTAAACAACTCAGCTTTTACACGAGTTTTGACATAAGTCAAAAGCCATATATAACTAACAAAAGCCAAAAACTAAAAGCTGGGCTGAACCTGTTTTTGCAGCTTATTGCTGAGGGAAATTAACTATTTATATATGGTCTCTTATAAAAAGCTACAGCCGCTTTTCAGCTTAGAAAATAAAAAAAAAACAGCTTTTTAGAAAAGCTATAGCTCCTCCAAACAGACCCCTAATCTAGTGCTTTAGTAGTTGCAAATCATCAATTACACCAAGGATTGATGAGTCCTCATCCTCGTAGGTCTGATCCGGCAGGTGATCCTCACACCAAGTTTCATAGTCGGCCCCATTGGAATCCATATTCTAACCAGATGCATAAACTCTGTCACCATCCTCTAAGCAAAGGGAGATTTAGCAAGAGTACAAAAATACTCAATAAGCATTAATAGCAAAAATGCATATTATGAGTTTTTCCATCACTCATCAATTGTCCATCTCTCTCTCAAATCCATTTATAGGAAATAGGATTTTATTAGGAAAATACATATTTTCAGTTTTAATTATTGAAATTGCTACTAATACTTGTATATGAGGCAAACAGACTTAGTTTCCATAGCCTCCAATTCAGGAGATAGACATGAATTCATAATTTAACTCTACACTGATTTGTACCACTTTACCTATAATGATCCCATTCCGTGAGGTCCTGCATCGTTTATCACTAGTCCAAAGATAGACCTCCAACCTTGCTAACCTCGAGTCGAAGACACTTATCCTAGGTCATCCCGCCAGACTCGGTTAACAAATCAGATCATGCTATCAAGCAACAACATTGATACTCAACCTAAGGCTTTACATATATAGCTTGAAAGAATCAACTGCAATGATTTTCATCACACCTCACTGACCTTCCAACATACCTAGCTTCACACATGTTTTTATCTACTCTACCCAACAGGAAGATCATAATACCCTCCTAGGATAACCTTTTTTGCCAATTCCACACACTATGGTTGATAATTTAAATTACGGTTTATTGCTCAAGTAGTTATTTATCCTTATATCATAGCCTATGTAGAGAGCCCCATCAAGTTAACCATCCTTCTCATCAAGACCTTTACCCACCATACATAGGAATACGACACCCCAATTCACATATCGCTAATCTTTTCTTTTTCATCAATTTCTCACCATATCATTATTTCCTCCGTGATCTCGATTTAAAGTTTCATTTTCAAAAATACTTTTCCCATGCATTTAATGACATCTAAAATCATTTAAAACAATTTTATAAAGATGATCAAAATAAGCTTGTTCAATAATATGCGCCCTCGCACAAATGTGGCAACCGATTTCCCGCTCGATGATTCAACTCCTCAAATTATGGAGTATTAAAATTTATATAGCAATTAAATTAGGGCATTTTATGGCATCCAACCTGCACTTAGCGGGTTGTAATTAGTTGTGGGCATCCGAAAATATGAATCAAGTCTCACTCGCTTGTTGGACTAGAGGTGACACCCATACTCCACTTAAGTGTATACTCATTGCCACCAATATTCCTGTGCACGGAGTATTAACCAGATAGCCCACACTCAAACAAATATGAGCCACCCAGTTGTACCGTACACGCTTACGCAACCAAGAGAGTTCCAATTCTTTTCCGAATAACCATATAGGATTGAAACCAACCCTTCTGAGTGTAACACATGCCAACTACCATAGAACCATAGTATCGCCCACACTCACCGAGAGGTGTGCGTCGCAACAGATAAGGAATGATGGTCGCATATATACATGCATTAGACGGTTGAGAATAATTTCGGGTACCCAGATATGTGGCCGGCGCTAGTTCCCAAGATCAAAGCCTAGCGCCCACATATCCCGCATTTGAGCTGTACCATTACACATACACACATGTCTAAACATTTGACATAATATAAATATAGACTAGAACACTATTACAACTACTTAATATTACAAGCATGTGCCCGTCCGACCAAATATTACACACAAAAGTAGATTGCAGTAGAAACTAAGCATTAAACAAAAGTAGGACAGTAGTGTGCCCATCCATAACCTAAAAGCAACCGACTAGGAAGAGCCCTAGTTCATCCATCTAAGTAGTCGTTGGACCTCAAAGGCAAAGTACTAATCATCGTGATTTCTTCTATACCTTCGCCTATATATTATGAACTACAATGGTGAGTACACGATGTACTCGCAAGACTTTAGTGTATGAAAATAAAATACATGCAAGGTTAGTCCAAGGAAATCAAGCCACTACACTAAGTCTTATTTTCAGCATAAAGCAGATTTCATTTGCAAGAGAGCTGTTCATCAAACGTGATTTAAATTGAAATAAGCACTTGTTATGAAACTAATAATAGTAAGTAAAGTTCAATACCATCATTTCATAGCCCTCCTTTTCCATGAACAACAGCAAATCACAGCCAACCTTGGCTCACAAAAATATGCCAACTCGTCACACACACATTTTCCAAAACCTTTGCAAAACAAAACTATACTTAACATTATTTTCGAAGTTGCTCTTGACCGTGAGCATGGGTAATTAATTAGATTTGAATTCTATAGAGAGGGTACACTTTACCCACATGACACATTCTAGCAATTATGACAACCATGCCTCGCAATACCTATAGTACCGATTTGCTAGATTGTGATGAAACCGCTTAACTAGCTAGAGTCTAGCCTTGCACCGCCCGGTGATGACTTAACCCTTGCTATGGCATCGAAACCCATAATACTGCACACAAGATTAACGGTGATTTACACCCTATTAAGGCCCTTTATATTGGAATGCTTTGACTAACACCTCGATGAAGAGAGCACCTATGAGCTTATTAATCAGACCCCACTTTGCCCTTACTACTTCGGCCTACCAAAATGCAAGGTTAAACTCCACTAATCTACTAAGCTAAGGCCATACTAGCACACATGGTTGCACTATTTCACTTAGGTGATAGTGTCAAGTTCGGTTCCAACCCACCAGGCAAGTATCTCCTCGCTCACGAGCGAGGACCCCCACGCCAAGTTTAAATAGTACTGCCTCAAGATCTAAACTATAAGTTTTCGTGTTGAGTTTTTATCAAAATACATGCACTATAACTTGGCTCAGACTTTTAAAAATTGCTCAAGCCTCGAATAGAAATGCAGCTCAACATTTAGATGATGTTCTATGAGCATGGCTACATATGTGTGAAGTATTTTGCAATCAAGCTACTCCTATAGTGACACTAACTAATATCTAAACCATGAGTTAAGGTTACGATAGTAGGTAAATGAGTGCCAAGGCAACGGTTATGCATACAAATAAGAAGTATCTACCGATACCGATAACATAACAACTTCAATATAACATACACGCATGCATATAACATTTGATAAAACAACATAAACTCCATAAAATAGTGGGATCAATATAATCAAAGGAGGGTGGGATCAATATTCGAACCCTTGACATTAACAATTCAACGACCAAGACAATCAAGTTAATCGCTTCATGGTATGCATATTAGCTAGGATCGTGAGGTCGCCCACACCAACCACGCCGCCTGCTTCTCGAGCTCATCCACGCTGCCGGTCCCGCCTCGCCCTCCTAGTCGCCATCTTCGTTAAGGTAATTCCTGGAGCCATCTTTTCTATGATGAATGTAGCCCAATATATATGCGTAATGTAGTCTAAATTTGTGATGAAATGTATATGCATAATGTTGTGATGCAATGAAATGTATATGCAATGTAGCCGAGCAATCCATGAGAAATGTATATGCTATATGTGATTGTTATTATATTAAATATCGTATACAAAGGTATGTTTCTAGCTGCTGGAAGGTATGTTTCTAGCGGGCGCAAGGTATGTGCTACAAATACATAGTTGTTTCTAGTGGGCGGCTGCATGTGCTACAAATTTTCGATGTCTTTTATTGCTAACCACAAACTTGCTAACTACTTGTTATGAATTCTTCATGCAAAGGGCTTGGTTTGCTCTCAACAAGGGTAAGGTGAGTCGGCCACTTGCTAGGGGTGATCTTGAAGCAACTCTACCCGGCGAGTGGGCGAGGGTGGTGCTCGACGCCCAAGGATCAGATGGAGCGACTCACTCGCCGTGAGGATTTACCAAGGAGGCACTGTCATGATCATTGCATAGCCGAAGTTCGGTAAGTTGTCATTTCTATTAATGTTTTCGTGTTTATAGCTTCATGTGTTTGTTTCGCTTAGGCAGGTATCGCTTGGCCCCGACGCATCCCGTGATTTACTATCATGCTTGTCGCCTGCGTCTTCGACACAATGGCGCAAAGACGGTCCGTGGACGCCCATCGTTATGCCGCTTGACGGGTGATGAAGCACTACAAGAGCATTGTGGATGAAGATCTCGAGGGCACATGCCTTGCAAGCCAGCATCGAGGCGAAGGAGTACTCACTTGGCGTCCGGACCGATGGACAAGTGTCCACATCACCGAGGGATCTCTCGCAAGATGTGGGCATCGGCGAGTGGATCGAGAGGTCCAAGAGGAACAAGGGGAATCGAGAAGCCAACCCCGAGATCTCGTGGTCACCTACCTAGGTGGACGAGGCATGGGTCACGCTGCGCGATATCGTAAGTATACTAAGTACAACTCTCAGATTCTTGTCAATTCGCTTTTTCATTTCACATTTGAAATTGAACCGCATGAGTTTCATACGGACTTGAGCCCGACGAAGTTCATCAGGTGGACGCAGTACACACGCCTGTCCGCCCGACGGCACGCGAATCACCGATGGCCCCGCTGCTCAGAGAAGATTGTAAGTGACGTTTTTCATCGCTTCACAACTATCAAGAATCGCGGGCCGAGCTAATCCACTTCATATCTTATTTGTTTCGCAGGATACATACAAGGCAGCCATGAAGGAGAAGCACGGTGTCGATCAGGACCCTTGACCATGCCGGCCGACCTCCGTCATCTACGCACCGCCTCGGGTGGGAGGAGTCACAGCCAGTTCCTGGCTTCATGGACTTTGGTGGCGCCCGACCAGACAGGCCAAGTCAGACATCGCCGACAACAAGTTGCTTCTTCCGCCAAAGGCATGTACCGAAGCCCAGCGAAGATGATCGCAAAGTTGCAGCAGCAGAGGCAAAGTGGATGAGCAAATAAGGCAAAGTGAGCGAGAGGAGGATAGGAGGCAGATAAGGCCCTCCAGAGTCGTAACCTCTCGATGTACAACTATTTCCGTGTAATTAAGATTGTATACGAGCTACGCTTGTACTTACACGCTTCATATGCTAACATATCATATCCACACAACAGTAGGGCGGACCTCTCGCCACCGCAGATGCCACCTCCGCCATTGTTTTCACGCAGACGACACCGGGTAATGCATTTTGTTACGCCATAACTATTCATACAAGTACAGTAAATGCACAAAAGTTTTGAACATTGTGGTTTCTAATCTTGTGTGTCCGCCACCCGCGGCTCGCCTCGCGATTTAATGCTCCGTAGGGAGGTGATTCCAAAGGGCACAAGATCGCCGCAGATCAATTCATCGACGACGGTTTGCCGATCCTTTGCTTGCTCGCAATCTTAGTTATTTGTTTTGTTGGTAGAATAGTATGTCATGTTCTACATAGACATGTTGATTGTGAATGTGATGTACTCTTTTGGTTTGTGAGCTGAATTTGGGACTTATTGATGCATTTTGCTATCTGTGGTCGATGGTGATCATTTGTGCATTGTATTGGTGAATGCTAATGTGGTAATGTGTGTGAAATTATATGTTGTGATTGTTCCTGGGCAATTGGGGATATAAAACCGCTAGGAATGGGGTTTTTTGCGTGTTAAAATTGATTTTTTAAATTCCCAAGATTTTTTTTTTATTTTATAACCTGCGGTCCCTGCCTAACCATGCCGACGCACACAAGATAGTCCTGTGTTCGCACCGTAAGGGTCTGTGGTCGCCGGCTATAGCTCTGTGCCGAGGACACGATGTCCACTCGGTCGGGCAAAGATTATTAGGCCGAGGACACAAGTGTCCTCTCAGATCGGCAGTTTTTTGTAGGCCGACGACACAAGTGTCCCATCTCAGACGGCAGCCTTGAGTTGCCGACGACAAATGTCCGGGTGTCGGCCGCCCCGGATGGCATCTCGTGGTCATCGGGATTTATTGTGGCCGCCGACATAGGTTGGTTGTGTCAGCCAACTCAGGTCGTGGGATTCTTGTGTCGTTTGGAGGCCGATTTACAGAGCCCTCGTGGTCGGCGGTTTTGGCATCTGTGGTCGCCGCGAAAAAGCCGAGGACACCGAGCAAGATCCTCAGAGTGAAAGGCTCGAGGTCGCAGGCCTTGTCAACTCGACCGAGAAACCGTGGATACAAAGTCGGACGCGAGGCTTACGTGCTTTTGGTTTGCTCTTCGAAAGTGCCCCTAAGGCCTATATAAGAAGGGACGGCGCTCAAGAAGCACAGAGAAGAGGGAACAACCAAGCGTCAGAATTGTTTGGAGTAACCCTCACCACCACTATAAAACAGACCGAGGGGTAGACATCCAACACAAACCAAACCAAAGAATAAACGCCACCGAATCTACACAAATTAGGGCACAATGTCGTTTCTACCGCCGCTTTAGCAAGCAGAAGTCATCCCGCCTCAATATCCGGATGCCAAGAAGGCCGACGCCGCTCGCGTGAGTTGTTCTCGACCCAAATGCGATCAAGAACCTACCGCGAAGATGATGCATCTACCCATGGAGAGACGACCATCACCAGCCACTCATCAAGTAGGGCTGCACCTACGAGGTAAACTCCCATCGTGTCCACACAATACAGGTAATCAGGATATGTATGTCCCGGCTCACCAAGCAGCCTCCAAGGCTCACCAAAGTAACTTGGATCGTGGTCGACTAGATAAAATCAAGGTTACTGGGCCAAGCAAAGCGTGAAGAATCAGATAGGCCTTAGTTAAAGAAACCGAGTCAGACAAGGTGGGATGATTGTAATCCAAACCGATACGAAGCTCAGATAGAAACCCCTATCTGATCCGAGTAGGACTCAATATTGTAACCACCTTCTATTATATAAAGGAGGGACGGGCATCTAAAGAATGCACTATCTCATCGGCAATCACTAGCCACATATAATTCCAGAGCACGTGACTAGGGTATTATCTCCACCGTGAGAGCCCTAACTCAGATACATCGGGTGTTCTTGTGCTACCATCGAAGTTTGGGTCCAGCCGCCAGAGTCCCTTTTCATTATTGTCGTAACAAACGCCGATAGCTTGGCGCTGTAGGGGTGGGCGTAGATCAATCGCAGAAGCTCGATGGCAATCTTCAGAGCACGACCATCTTCGCACCGCCGTATTTCGCTTGAAGCTCGATTTCATCGCCGATAACTTTGGTCGCTCTCCATTTCGATTCGATCGCCCGATCCAAACCACTCGAGGTTCTTCTTAGCCGCCAACCACTCGGATCGTAACTGTGCATGGCCATCTGCCCTAGGGCAAGTTGCTAAGGGCCCGATCTCGCCTCGAGTCAGATCAAGCTAATGACGAGCCCCGAGTGGTCGAATACACAAGCAAACCACTCGGATTCACAGGCCAGACTCCGCTATTCTCCCCGCACTCCGATTCGTATGAGAGGTAGGAAATTCTTCAAGCTTTCACAAGATTTTTGTGATTGAAACGACCTCCGCAAAAGGACGGCAAAACTACGGAGGAAAACCATCATCATCAAGAAAACCTCGCGAGACTCCTCCAAAGACAGAGGCCGGTTGAATGAGGAAATCTTGCAGATAAAGGTGGGGAACCAACCGCTTTTCCATACCCCAAACAGAACATCGCGCCCAAGACGCCTCGACACCTGGCACCACTACTCGGACCGGATAGCCCCACATCCGATCAGAGCCCAAGTTCAAAGTTATGGTTGCGCGGCGTAATTCAAAGAAGACTAAGAGAAAAGGCGCTTATCCAGATTCCGCCCATCCGCCGCAGCCGAAGCAGAATACGCCCGCAATGATACAAAGCGGAGCTTCAACGAGGAGAGGACGCCGACACAAAGATTGGCCGACCTCCGCGCATTTGAACGCCGTAAAAAATGATCGCGAAGATGAAGAGGGCCGCAGCGCAGAGATAACTATGAACGTTTTGGCATTGGCCACGCATTTAACGAGAAGACTGCTTAAACCTCCGCTACCACGACGGGAGGAGAAGGAGAAGGTCATCGAGCTGCCGCCTCACCGGCGCTTCTCCACAAAGCGAGGCAATGGCCCTATTGAGGGTATCCGGAAGCCACTCGCCTCCGCCGAGTGGTTTGGCCCGAGGATTCAACCCAAAAGCATCACCAAATTTGACGGGAAAGAGATCCTAAGCTTGGCTCCAAGTCTACTCCCTTACATCATGGTCACTGGGAAATCATAATGTGATGGCTAATTATCTCCCGGTCATGCTCACCTCTTCTACCAAGCATGGCTCACGGGCCCCGCTAATTCCATAGACTCTCGAGGAACTCACGAAAGCATTTTATCACCAATTTTCGTGGCACTTACGAGCGCCCGAACACAAGGGACCTATACCACTTTCACCAGAAGAAGAACGAGACGCCCGAGAATTCATCCGCGCTTCATGCGTAAGAAGAATACGATCGTGATATTTCGGAGGCAGCAAACATCGCAAAGATTCCAAAAGGGCGCCAACGACTCGACCGATCAAAAGATGTCTTGCCGCCATCCACCGTAAGGGAGATGTTCGAGCCGCAGATCGGTATGCAACGGCCTCAGATGCTTTAGCCGAACGACGTGATGATCACCCGCCGGCGATAAAAAGGATTACGCCGAGTCAACAAGACAACGTGACAAAAAACGGAAGTTCAAGAAATAGTGGCAAGCGATCGAAAGCAAGACCGACGACGCTACGCCACGGACCGACAATTATGACACGTGATGGAGGCAATATGTCCTTTCACCCAAATAGTAAACAAGCGGCGAAGGATTGTTTCACTCGAGGAGGTTTGCCAGAGAGTCCGAATATGCATTCGCCAAGGGCGAAGCAAAAGAAGAAGAGAAGAAGAAACAAGATCCCCTCAAGATGACGACGGAGAATATCAAAAGACGGAAAGGGAACTCAATTACATCTACGGGGGTCGATGGCCTATGAGTCAAAAACGAAGCAAAGCTCACGGAAAGAGACGCCAACGCCATCGTGCTAATTGCATCTCAAGACTTCAAATGGTCCGAGGTCCCCATAACCTTTAGCCGCTCCGACCATCCGCATCACATCCTGCACTTCTAAGATTTCCACCGGTATTGGACCCAGGGTTCGCAACGCCAATCTCAAGAAGGTGCCGGTCGATGGAGGAAGTGGACTCAATGTGCTTTTCCAAGACTTTCGACGAGATGAAGATTCCTCGCCCGAAGTTGAAGCGGGCTCGCCACCCTTCCATGGAGTAATTCCTTAACTTCTCTCGCTCCACTCGCCAAATCACCTTGCCGGTCACGCTTGGGAACCAAGGATAATTTCCGGACGAATACCTTAACTTCGAGGTAGCCGACTTCCAGACGCATATCACGCCATTCTCGGCAGTCCCTACCGCCAGATTCATGGCCGTACACATTATACCTACCTCATCCTAAAAATGCCAGACCAAGGGTATAATCTCGCTCATGGCGATGTCAAGCGTCGCTCGTTCATGACAAAGAAAGTCATGAGATGGTCAAGCTCAGAGATAGAAGATGACAAAAGAAGATCCGACAAAGGCCGGCTTCAAGAAGACGAAGGAGAGGTACTAACCAAGAAGCAAAGCTAAAACAAGTTTGAAGCCCGATGAGGGAACCAAGAAGGTAATCCTTGATCCATCCAACTCCAACCTGACGGCTTTGATTGGGGCGTGTCTTCCGCCAAATAGAGGACGCCGCGTCACCTTCCTTCTGCTAACCGACATCTTCGCGGAAACCATCCGACATGCCCTGTTCCCTGTGGAGGTGATCGAGCACTCCTTGAACGTGACTAAAAGGCCAAACCCATCAAACAAATGGGTTCAAGGTTCGCCAAGACAGAAAGAGGCCATCAAGGAGGAAATCACGGTCAAGAAAAGCAGTTTTATAAAAGAAGTGTACCATCCGGACCGGTCAAGCGACCCAAAGGCTTGTTCGCAAAAGAATAAAAGTCGGGCGATGTGCGTTGATTATACCGATCTCAACAAGGCTCCCGCCCAAAGATCCTTTCGGTTGCCTCAGATGACCGTGTGGTAGATTCCACTGCGGCCATAACTCCTCAGCTCGGATGCCTACCAGATATCACCAGATCAAAGCTAAAAGAAGAAGATTGCATCAAGACCTCATTCATCACTCCATTCGAGCCTTTGTTACGCCACAATGCCATTCGGCTTGAAGAACGCCGCGCCGATTTACCAACGCGCAAGAATACAATGTGTTTTCATTCTCGACGGGCGAATGTGGAAGCATACGTTGATGACGTTGTCACAACTGTGCAAAGGAAGACCTAATATCCGACTTAGCTAAAACCTTTGAAAGCCTAAGGGCCTACAAAATGAAGCTCAACCTCGAAAAATGCGCTTCGAGTCCCGTCCCGAAATTACTCGTTCATTGTTTCACAATGAGGCATCGAGGCAAACCCAGAGAAAATCAATACAATCTCAAGATGAAGCCCACCAATCGTAAAGACGCCCAAAAGCTCATCGATGCATGGTGGCACTCTGCAGATTCATCTTCCGACCGGGGTCGGGATGCCTTTTTTCAAACTTCTCAAGAAGCAAGGTAATTTTCAATGGACCATCAAGCACAAGCAGCCTCAAGAATTGAAGACGCCTCGCTATCTCCACCCGTGGCCGGTTCCCCAATATCGAAGAACTTTTGTTTACATCGCCGAACAACTCATGTAGTCAGGGCAATGCAATTGTAGTAGAGCGGAAGGAAGAAGGGCACCTTAGAAAGTACAGAGACTTGTCTACTTGGGCAACGAGGTATTGGGAGAGTCCAAGGTACGCCATCCACAAGTACGTAAACTACTATACGCCGTGTTGCTTGCCTCCCGCAAACTCAAGCACTACTTCCAAGAGCATTCAATCACGGTGGTTACCACTTTTCCGCCGGGGACATACTTCACAACCGGAGGCCACCGGAGGATCGCAAAATGGGCCAATGAGCTTGGAGCCTTCAAGTATCCTTCGTGCCACTGACGGCAAGAAAATCTCAAGCACTTGCCGATTTCACCACCGAATGGATAGAGCCGCAATCACCAACAAACGCTGAAGAGCCGAATATTGACAATGTACTTCGACGGATCTCTCATGCTCGCTGGCGCAGAGCAAAAGCGTGGTCCTCATCTCTCCAACAGTGAGCTTAAAATACGCCTTGCAGATTCACTTCCCAAAGATCTAACAACGCCGCAGCACGGGCACTCATCCACGGACCAGACGCGATATCTCCGGGTATTCGCGGCTAACAATTCGAGGCGCACTCCATGTCGGTGATCAATCAAGTAAAAGATTGGTCATGTGTCGAGGACATCATGACGGCATACCGCCAGAGGTACTGGAAGCTTGAAGACAAGTTTGATTTGCCGAGCTCATTCATGTGTCGCCGTGACAACGAAGAAGCGTATGAATTGGCAAAATTGGGCTCCACTCAGCTATCGCAGACCGATCGGGTTTTTGTTGAGGAAATCTACAAACCCCAGAAGCCAAAAGGGAGCAGAACAAGTCAAGAGAGATCTAACGAAGAGGAGGTCCTAGTCATCAAAGACAGACTCGACGGCCCTTTTCTCAATTACCTATTGAAAGACGAACTTCCGTAAGACCTAATGTAGCAGAGCGCATTCTCATGGGCGCAAAGAAGAGTTACGGTGGTAGGAGAAGAGTTATTTCAAAAAGTGCTCGAGTTCTAAGGCGATGCATATCGCCAGAAGGAAAGCAATTACTCAGTGGAAATCCACTCGAATTTGTGGGCATCACGCGGCCAGCACATTGGTGGGCAAGGCGACGACAAGGTTTTTCTTCGCCGATCGTCGGACCGACGCAGAAGACATCGCTCAACTTGTGAAGGCCGCCGCTTTTCGCCGCCAAATACATCGCACCGCCGTAAACCGCAAACAATTCCAATCACTTGGCCATTTGTACCGGGGCTCGACATGGTCGGCCCATTGAAGAAGGCTCAAGGGCTTCACCCACCTCTTTGTTGCCGTGGATAAATTCACTAAGTGGATAGAAGCAAAACCAAGTACATAATCACAAATGCCAAGGCCAAAGAATTCTTCCAAGAAATCGTGGTAAGATTTGGCGCATCAAACAGATTATCACTTTACAATGGAACCCGCCCGAGGAGAAGACTTTCAAGATCGGGTAGCGATGAGCTCGGATCAAAATTTGCTTCGCCTCCATGGCTCATCCGAAAAGCAACGGCCGTGGAAAGGGCAAACGGCATGGTGCCGCAAGGCCTAAAGGCACTAATCTTTGACCGCCCTGTTATACACCACCCGACAGGAAAGAACTCGCCGCAAGACTGGGGCCGAGAACCACCCCAAAGAGATCCATCGGCAGTCACCCTTCTTTCTCGGTCTCACGGTTCTGGAGGCGGTCCTATTCCACAGACTGACCTTCTGATCCCCGGTCCGGAGCTTCAAGGAGGACGAGTCAAGAAAGCAGATGGGGATATTGATGATTGAAGAGGCAAGAGAGATCGCAGGGTCCAATGGCCAGATACCTTCAAAGCCTCATACGATATCACGAATCAAACGTCCAAACCGAAAGCATTCTCCAAGGGCGATTTGGTTCTCGATAAAGAGTCAAACACGAGCACAAGTTATCTCCATTTTGGGAAGGCCCCTACATCGCTGACGAGGTGACACGCACTGGGCCTACAAAGCTTAAGCGAGAAGACTACGCCATCATTAGCAACTCATGGAATATAGAGCAGCTACGCCGCTTATTCTTGAAAAGTTCAATAGGATGTCCAAATTGACTTGCTACTCAATTGTTCCTCAATTACAAGAAGTCGGGGCTACACTTAATAGTGTTGCGATGCTAACTCTAATCAAGAGGATGTTTGTTCAAAGCAGCACCATGTATCGTAATTCTTTATTCAATTGACTTGCTACTCAATTGTTTCTCAATTACAAAGAAGTCGGGGCTACACTCTAATAGTGTTGCACATGTGCAACCTCAAGATGCAAACCAGCCTTATTTTTTAGCGATCACGACTAAAATCCGAAAGTGCTCTAAACCGCCAATACGATGCTCCTGTGATCTAAAAAGGTCTAGTCGCCTAAAAGCACGCTTGAGGAAAAACTCGCTGTTCGGGGCTACGCTAATCGCATAAGGAGATCAAGCATAAAGGAAAAATCACTGACAAGGCCTAATCGAGATCTAAATAAGGAAAAGGTATATAGTCATAGCTAAAATAATATTACAAGAAGACCATCATTGTTCACGACTTCAAAGATCTTTCACCAAATACACACAAAGCAAAAAGTACTATCGAAAAGTCCAAAATGAGGTCTGCACTTCACGCTTCTACGCTCTTTCACGCTGCCAAGACTCCGCCCCACTTCACAATGAGGGCGCCCTTGGCCTTAACAAGCCTAGGGACGGCCTCGATCAAAGCATCAACAGCCGTGGTATCTCGGCGACGGCCCCGCCTCCGCCTCCGCCATGGCAAGATCAAATTCGCCTGTAACTCGGCATTATCGCCTTTGGGCTCCGCAGGGCATCGCCCCAAAATTGAAGATGAGGTTCAGAATCCATGGCGCGACGGGCGGCCCGGGCGACTCGGGAGAAAGAGGCAAGGAGAGAGATCCTGAGGAAGAAGAAGAGTCCATGAAGAAGAGGAGAAGAACTCAGGAAAGAAAAGTGATCCAAATACGATACAATTTAAGGTGCACAAGAAGATGAAAAATCAAGGAGACGAACCAAGAAAGCACTTCAAAAGAAACCCCGCCAAGGAAGACGGATAGGACGGATGAAGATGGTAGTGCGCCGCAAAATGCAAAAACCAAGGTCGAACTCGCTTATGCGAGGCAACGCCGCCCCTAGAGAGAGACTCAACGCCAAAACGACGATGTCACAGTATGGAAGACGGTCCACCTTCCGGACGGTTGCTACACATATCTCGAGGAGGCTCGTGAAACATAAACTACCGGATGGCCCAAGAGGAGCAAAAGGTTTAACGGGCCCAAGCTCAACGGACGTATAAAACAAGGATTAAATATTTCGCAAAGAAAATTCAAGTCCGAGACAATTTTTTCAAAGATCGGAACAAAAAGCCCAAATTCAAACACAGTGAGCAAGTTTGGTACAAACAGGATTACACAGACCCAGATCTAAGTTTTTCACCAAAACAAAGAATGCAGATTCTTGACTTCGCCCATGAGGGCAAGCTACCGATCATCATCATCAACGTGCGGCAAAACCCTCTTGGACAATTTTTAGCTCCACTCGTGGATACAGAGACTTGGTGATCACCAACACCGGCCGGGCACTGTAATTGCAACGCCCTCCAAGTGCGCTGCAATCTTTGAGGAGGCCTCTAACCTTTGAATTGTGATGCTAACGCCATGAGGGACATTGTCGTGCCGGCTTCATCGACTTAAGACCAAGAACACTTTCTCTCGCGCCGCTGGAGGCGATCGGTCATGCTTTCAAGACATTGATTTTTTTCATTAGTACCCAGATCGGCCTCACGAGTTGACTCTTGCAATCGTGATTATACCGCCTACCGAAGTTCGGTCTAACAAAATGATGACGACAAAGACATAAGGCAAAAATCAAAGAGCGCACCGCCAGCTTCCTTTGTCGGCCCGCTACTCTTTTCTTGGCCTTCTTCTTCGCCTTCTTCACTTTTCATTTTGGGAAAGAGAAGCCTCAAATCTTTCCCTAAAATCAAGAAACAATGAGCGGGCTTAAGAAGGCAAAGAATAGAATCAGACTCAAGGCACTCTGACCAGAAAATACCATTAGAAGAATTGGTCGATGCGTTTTTCGCCTCCAGAGATTGGATATGACATCAAGCCCTTCCAGCTTTTCGCGATTTTCTATATGGCATCGCCAGAGCTTCCTCCAAATTGCTATGAGTCTGTTTCAACCTCAGCAGAACAGAATCTTTTCAAGATTTTCATCCTCGAATAGTTTTTGAAGAAGATAGTTCCGGCTTTGGCAAAAGATGACAAGCTACTGAAATGACAGAGCAACATCAAGCTTCGCAAGAAAAGAAGATCTTTGAAGAAAAGTACGGCAAGAAACAATTCACCTTGCCGAGGCGCCAGACACTCACGAAAGCAAAGATCGAAGAACGACGCCAAAGGTCAGTTTTTCGATCTCACCATCCAAAGGACTAAGTCACCTTCACATCAAGAATGCAGCCCAGACCGAGATCTCGAAGGGGAGGTGAAGGAATTTCGATGCATGGTGGTGATTGGCAAGGAGAGGTGGAAGGAGCTCCTAAGAAGAAAAAAAAGGCTGCATCAATAGAAGGCGTCAGATGGGCCTACCGAGAGGAAAAGACGGCAAGGTACCACTTGGCCTGTGGGGCACTCTGGCCTCAGGGTCATGGAGGCATAACATCGGGCCGGCTGCCTCACCGCCACGCCACCGGCTTCCACCAAAGAACTATAGAAGGACTCAAGACCTGTTCTCATGAAGAATTTCTTCAACAGATCCCCGCAAGAAATAGCGATCAGACACGATCCGTAGGGGAGCAAGGAAGGAGACAAGGAATCCAACCTGTTGGACCTTGTTATCCCACACTTCAAACCCCGTGGGAGGACTATCACCGTAAACACCAACGAGTGTACGAGCGAAGGCATGCTCTGGTGGTAGTACTGCCCGAGGCTCGAAATTTCATGCATCAAGATTGGCTTGAAGAGGAAGAAGTCTGGGAGGAGGTCAGATAGCTGCGTGTCCCTAATCTTGGGCCACCACCGGGCACACATTGCTCGCCGATCGCTTCCTCTTAGCTTCACTTGACAATTGGTTTTTTCCTTTCCGACGGGATCATCACCAGACCACCTATTTTGTTCGCTTATATTGGTGTCCGCAGAGGACGACGGTCAGAAAGGTCCGCTTGTCACTCTTATGGACAGGGAATTCGGGAGCGGCGCTTGAGAAGAAGGCTTCGCTCCTCGCAAGTCCAAAAACAAAGAACACATATTCAGATCAAAGCCCCGTAAGAGCAAAAAGATTCAAAGATAGAGATACCATGGAAACCTCTACCGAAGGAGCAGGATGTAGTTTTGTAAAAGGCCTGGTTTCGAGGAACGACGATCTTCTCATTTGGGGCGAAGAAATCATGACGCGATCTAAAAAACGCCACTAAGAAATGTCATCAAACCTCCCTGGCCTGGTCATTATGCCTTCATACTCATGCCCAGATGAACTCGGTCCTTGAGGGGCCGGATTCAAGGTGCGTGGTTGGCAACAACGGCCATGCCAAGAAGCCCGGCCCCTTCAATTCGGCAATCAGCCCCAGGAGATCAGCCACCTGGTTCATTTCGTTGTCTTTGGGAGGCGATATCCAGTCGGGAGAAGGCTTGGGTGGAGTCCCAGTGAAGGCAGGCAATGAGGGGTCAGGATTGGCGCAATAAAACCACTCTTGGTGCCAACCCTTATTCGAGGTTTTAAAAGGAATGTGAAGATAAGATGCCATGCCTCCTCACCGAAACCCGCACCGCCAACCGCTTTTGGGAGAATTCTTGTGGGAAGGGCTTGAGGAGGAAAAGATGGCTAAAAAGATCAAAATGAGGCCGAACGCCAAGATAGGTCTCACAGAGATTAACAAAAGCAGAATTTGAAGAATGGAGTTAGGGTTAAGATGAGTTAACTCGATTCCATAAAACCCGTAACGCCAAGAAAGGGGATGCCAAGGCCAAGCCCGCGCTTAAAAATGATTCAAAGACTACCACCTCTTCAAAGACGAGGAGTAGGGCGAATTCACCAGGGCGGGCGAAGGCAAGCATCACCAAAGGTGGAAAACACCAATGCCGACCAAATCCTCCAATCGCCCCTCCGCTGCCATCAAGTAGCCCAATCTTTGGGCGAGGCGGATGGGGAGCGGTTATGGAGAAGAAGGCGACATTCTTGAATAAAGAATCTCACGATCGCTAAAAACTAGGGTAACAAGAAAAGTTAACCCTAGCAATGAGGTCGCAAGGAGAAGAAGTTGGAGAACAAAGGGCAAGTAGCAACAGATAAAGCCACTCTATTTGTTCAGATGATATGAAGCGGCGCCGATTTCGCCCGAAGTGAAATCGATCACCTTTTCTCTAAAACCCCTCAAACCGCCCTAGGAGCATTTTCAGGGTCGGGTAAGCACGCGACGACGACGAATCGCCGATAGCCCAAAAGAATCAAGTTAACAAGTGGTATGCCCCAAGATGGGCCCAAAAGCCGAACTGTAATGCACTTAAATAGATGGGTACCACCCCGTATAACATCCTCTTATGGTATGCCTTATGTTAGCCAAAAGTCGATAGCGCATGTAATCTAAATCAAAAGTCAGAAAGATGATTTTTGAAACATACAAGAAATCACTACCGTAATCCAGACAAAGACACCAAAACAAAAGAGAATTCAAGAAGTTCTTTGTGACCTCTTTTGCCCAACGACAAGCACTCGCTAAAAGCACTCTGAAGGCTTAACAACCGGAAGGCATTCGATCATGAAGCACTCTGGGCCATCAGGATATGTATGTCCCGGCCCACCAAACAGTCCTCCAAGGCTCACCAAAGCGAATTTGGATCGTGGTCAACAAGATAAAACTCAAGGTTACTTGGGCCAAACAAAGCGTGAAGAATCAGATAGGCCTTAGTTAAAGAAACCGAGTCAGACAAGGGATGATTGTAATCCAAACCGATACGAGCTTAGATAGAAACCCCTACTGTGATCCGAGTAGGACTCAATATTGTAACCACCCTTCTCTATTATACAAAGGAGGGACGGGCATCTAAAGAATGTAACATCTCATCGGCAATCACTAGCCACATATAATTCCAGAGCACAGACTAGGTATTATCTCCACCGTGAGAGCCCGAACTCAGATACATCGGGTGTTCTTGTGCTACCATCGAAGTTTGGGTCCAGGTAGTAGCCCCTTTTCATTATTGTTTCAGAACAAACGCCGACAAGAATACTACCATCTCATGCATCGTTTTTCTTTTTTCGCAAAGACAAGGACCGTGTTGCTTTCTTCCAATGGATCGACGGGCAAGAACGACGGACTACGAATTTTTCTTCCAATCGCCACGACGCCTACCCCGCTTCGCCCGAGAACTTCACCCGTGGGAGAGGCCGCCAGATATGTCCTTTTCTAGATCGACCAGAGCTTAGGGCCGGTGGGCAAGGCCAACCAACCGTGAGTTTCATGCGACATACTCATGTTAAACTCACAAAGTAGTAGTTCTAAACTAGTTCATCGCATTGTGAGTTCAAAAGGAAACTTGCGAATTTGCTCAAGTCAAAGGAGAAACCTCCTCCTGTACACCCAAAGCCCCGACTTTTATAACATGGCTCGCAGTGCAAGGGTTGATACCGCCACGATGATCTAGCGGACCGAGATTCTACCGGTGCCCTCGCCGAGGATGAATGGTGCGGCTATTTCAACTGGTGGACCCGAGACGCATTCACCCACATCTCATGCTTCCTCGCATGGGATTACCGGGGAGCAACCTCCGTGGTGCCACTACCGCCCGTAAAAGCTGACTTTAGCACGCCTACGGTGTTATTTAACCACCAAAGCGGCATATCAGATGATCGCAGGCACGCTCCTGCTGTCCAAGGATAAGCCCAACACATACCTCCTGCACCATATAGTGGAGTGCGTGCCGAAATAGAGCAGGCGTCTCCGCATGTCTCCACCAATGGCCAACACACCAGAGGAGCAAGAGGGTTCCTCCTCTCGGAGAAGAAGGGACAAGGGGAAGCAGCCGGCCGAGGTCCGCACCACGCAACAAATCCTTGACGCGTTGCGCAGACCATCCGGGCACCCGAGTGGTATTAACATAGGGGACGCCGGGAATCGGGATGACATGCCCATATGGGAGGGCAGAAATCCACATAAAAAAACCAAAAAATTATGTCTTATACACCCGAGACGTACGGTATAGGCCACCCATTGGGCGACAGCTGGGAGCACTCCGGATCCCCATGGAGTTCTTTCATAGTAGGGATTGAGCGATGTCCGATAACAAATCGCAAAATTAACACGGGTCAAGTAATATGCAGAAAATGTGGGACATCATTCTGGCTGTACCCAGATAGGCGGAACGATCATTTGTTTCACCATGACGAACAGTGCTTTCGTTAGTTAGTTCGTCAAACAATTTCGTCGCTGTTGTAATGCCCTTGTAATATAATCTAATATATTGCTTATTTTATCATCTGAACTTTCAGTGTATGTGCCCTTATATATGTTCAACAAATAATTTAAGTGTTCATAACATGAGTTGTTGTCGACTATAAAATTTTGAAATTTTTTGTCCATGGTTATGATGCATCCATGGACATAAAATTTTATTGTTTGAATTTTGAAACATTTTACAAATGTTCAAATTATTTGAAATTTTTATGGTAATATCACTGATTTATCAGGAACCTCCATAAAAAATTTCAAAATTTTTTGACGTCTCTAGAGTCCTATTTTATTTTTATACGTGCTCCCTGATTCTACCCGCGAGTGCCTTTTCCGATTTTCGCAACAAAATACCGGAGCAACGTCTGGCCATCTCGCCCAGACGTAGTGGTAGCCCGCATTATGAGGGCCGCCTTGATTTTTTTCAGATTTTTGGACCGTGTTCGCTTTGTCCTGCTGGGCTACGAAACCCCTAAGTGGCCACGATTTCCGTGGTTTCAGAGCCGGAGTGCCTTTTTCCGATTTTCACAAAAAATACCGAGCAACGCTCCGCCATCTCGCCAGACGTAAGTGGTAGCCCACGCTATGAGGGCCGCCTTGATTTTTTCCAGATTTTTGGACCGCTCCGGCCTCACCTGCTGGGCTACGAAACCCCTAAGTGGCCACAATTTCCGTGGGTTTCGTGGGTCATGAAAGTGCCTTCTCCGATTTTGGTAACAAAATGCCAGTGGCAACGTCCGCCATCTCGCCCAAGACCAAGTGGTATCCCACGCTATGAGGCCGCCTGCTTTTTCCCGTAATTTTGGCCATATTCGCGGACTCTACGAGGCTACTTAAAATACCTAAGTGAGATGCGATCACTAATCTAACTAAAATAATTTTCCGGTTCATTATATGACAATAAGTTTTTTTTAATTCTTTCCGGTTCAATACAATAATTATTGTACAAACAATTTACAACAAAAATTGCCAAACAAAAAATTCTCAAACCGGGGGCTAGTGGTTGCCAAACAGTTCGGCGACTATTAGTGGTCGCCAAACGGTTCAGCGACTACTAGTTGTCGCCAAACAGTTTGGCGACTATATAGTAGTCGCCGAACGGTGTGGCGACAACTTCCTGACCCGGCTATTAACGGTTCAACACGAGGGATTAGGCTATTGTCACCAAATGGTTTGGCGACTACCCTATTATCGCCAAACCGTTTGGCGACTACCCTATTATCGCCGAACTGTTTGGCAATCGGGTAATATTTCTGCAATTTTTTTAATGCGTGTATTAATGTCGCAATTTCGAATTAAAATAATATTATTTAAAAAAAATTCCATATGTGTGCATCTTCGATCACCAGTCCTGCAAGAAGCTTACCATCTAAACCTGTTAAAACGTTGCATGCAGGCTTTTGTGAGAATTTGCCCAGACATACCCAAGTCCTGCCTGCGGCGTCATCTCCATTTTTTGATAAACTTATTTTCACATCCCTAGGATCTCAAATGCCCATATTAATGTATCAGTTACCAGAAACTGTGTACCATGGAACAGTATAGACCGAACTTGCCTCATGACAAAACTTGAGCAATTCAATTTTTTTGTGCCGTAGAATATGTCCTTTTTGAAAGCCCGTCCTTCCCTTTTTGGTGTCTACAGGATGTTGTTTGACCTACTTCTGAATTTTCTCCTTTATTCCGCGATTCTGTTGTGCATACGGTGATCCTTTGCTTATCACTAGGTTGAGTTGCTGCTATAAAGGCCATGAGGAAAAAATCAGGCATAAATTTTTTGCAAACCGAATTTGAGGAACCACGGGTCTTTTTTTTCAAAATAATCGCGGAAGGATCCATTTACAATTCGAATTTTTAAAAATCTTCCGGATCGAAGAACCGTGTTTTTTGCAAAATAACCGCTTTGGGGTCTATTTTAAAAATCGCCGAAAGGACCGTAATTTAGATATTTTTTGGATCTATTTTACTTAAGAAACCATCGAAAGGACCTAAACGCGATTTTCAATTTTTTCGAAAGGACCTAAACGTGATTTCTAGATTTTCGGCAATCCCATGAGCTTTTACCGTTTTGGGGTCTATTTTACTTAAAAACCGCCGAAAGGACCTAAACGTGATTTTCAATTTTTCCGAAAGGACCTAAATGCGATTTCCAAAAAAATTTCGGCAATCCCATGAGCTTTTACCATTTTGGGGTCTATTTTACTTTAAAATCGCCGAAAGGACCTAAACGCGATTTTCAATTTTTCCGAAAGGACCCGAACGTAATTTTTGAGTTTTCTGGGGGAGCCTCCCCAGGGGGCGACACGTGGACCCCCTGGGAGGCCGGCAATCCCAGGGGCTTTATATAGATACATATTACGAAAAGCAGGAATGGATGGCTTCTATCACGGCTTGGTGCAATCCTTGCTGTGATCTTGAAGCGCATTGCTTATTTCATCGAAATGCAGGCGGTGTCTAGGGGAGCCGTTGTCCCCATTAGCTATTTTAGCCTCTGATGTAACGCTTCAAAAATCCAACAAAAAATCATCGATGTAGTTCACATAATATGTGAACTTGTAAAATTTTCATTTTCAAATTTATCGCTGGTATATAGGTTTTTTGGGTTTTTGGTACCAGGGCCGAATTTGAAATTGAGATTTTCAATACTTCTGTCCCATGTGTTGTCGAAGTCTTGAAACTGTTTGTCATTTGTTCATGGAATGCACCAAAGTCCAGTAATTATGGGCAGCTGTTGCTAGATGGATGCGATTACCAAACATTCTCCCAAATCGCTGGGACCACACTATCAATTTACAGCATTGATGCCTGCATCTCATAAACAGCCACACACGACTTCGCAAAGGTGTCAAGACTCTGATCATTTTATTTTGCTAGTGATGGTGAAAGGAGCGAATAACAGAGTATTTCGAAATGAATGCAAGACAAATGAGGACATTCTCCAATCCATCAAAGAGGACGCCGCGATGTGGATTTTCGCGGGTGCATCTCACCTAAAACATCTATTTGGCCGACAGGATTAGCATTTTCCCATCTGAAACTGTTTTTCTCTTTTCTTCGCTTTCTCTTTGTAATACTACAAAGCTTTATCTCTTTTCTTTTGTGTGTGGCTACCATTCTTCCCCTTGGCTAGATATTTTTTCCTGCCACCGGTGCCCTCCACCGAAGTTCCACCTGGCATACTCGGTTTCTTCTCCGCACTCGCTCTCCTCCCCACCGCCCTGGCCGAGCTCCCGCCCCCCGCCTTTCCCGACGCTCTTGTCGCTTCCCCTGCGCTCGCCTCCGCCCTCCTTGCGCTTCATTCCTCAAAGCCGGGCCGCCTCTTTCCCCAGCCGGAGTCGCCTCGCTCTTCCTCAAGGCGCGTCCTCCTCCTTCGCAAGAAGAAGAATGAGAGCAACAAGAAGAAGCTCTAAGCAGAGAGCAATGAGTAATGGCACTGGCGGCTCCATGGTCGCCCGAGTCTCTTTGGTCGGGCGACGAAGCCTCCCACCGGGCAAGCTGAGCCTCCCAAATCAGCTGCTTCGGGTCCTCCCAGCCGGCATCTCTTCCCCGAGCCGAGATGCTCCCTTCTTCCTCCTTGGGTTTGTGAAGAGAATGTTCTGTCGGGAGTGGCCTCGACCGTATGCCACTCCATTCTTCGTCGGTAAAAGGCAAGTGCATTCCCTATATTGTGGTTAGGAGGATTAATCGATTGTTTGCTCTTAGCGTGCGTAATTACCGATGAATACGCAAAAGGTAAGTTTTGCTTGAATATAGCTAGAAGGTGCTTCATCTTATGAAAATGTTTATGATGATTAAAAGGTTAAGGAAGGGATGCAAGTACATCGAGCTGTGTATCTAATTGAGTTGTTTGTTGTTATTTATCTGTTCATAGCTAATTTCTATTGTTTTGGTAAGTATGAGTTATATTGGTGATCGTCCCTTCGCGGACGTGATTAGCTATTGGATTCGGGTGGTCACTAGTAAGCTTTAATCTCGGTGAGTTTACTATACCTTTGTTAATATTGCACTGAGTAGCGAGAATGAGGTACGGGGATACTTGCGGTTAATATACAAGAGATGTATTTAATTGTGCCTCGACTAGGAAATGTGTTTTAGTTGAGTATGTTGATTGAAATGTGTATTTGTTGAGAATTGTTGATTGAAATGTGTTTTAGTTGGGTGTGTTGATTGAAATGTGTTTTAGTTGAGAATTGATGAATGAAATGTGTTTTAGTTGAGAATTGATGATTGAAATGTGTTTTAGTTGAGAATTGATGTTGCATTCTTGCATTCATGATATGCATTCATAATGGAAGAGGCGACCCATTCGACAAGTGGCTCTGTGTTCGCACGTAGTGAACATGAAAGTCCTATTTCGAGTCCCATTCATCGAGGTGAATGGGAGCGAGACAAGAAGAGTAGGCACCTTCCATCTACGGATGGAAGGGACGTGAGGGTGCACACCGACCGGTGGGCACTCGGCAAAGACTCTGCAGACGTGCATGGAAATGAGCATTCATGTGCATTGCATCTTTAATAATGAGTGTTGTGGTAAATGGTGTCATATAGATGGTGATTATGGTAATTGAAGGTTTAGTCGTGATTCAACCCATAAAGGGAGATTGAATTGAATTGATGAATTAGCGATGTCTTTTCTTTTGCTTTGCTAATTATGTTGTACTAATATCATGGAGTGAAATTTGAGTTTTGAACTCGAATAAAGTCGATGAAAATGGTTTGAGTTGTATCAAGGGGTGATTGAGTTGGAAAACGTAGTGACTTAGAGCTACATGATGCCTCTTTTACGTTGAGTGGTTTTATTATCAAGTTGATGACTTGATTGTGGTAAATTTTGGGTATGGTCAAGTTATTGCTTAAAATGGTTATAAATGCGTAATTTCTGGTAGTTGTTCCAATTGTATTGCTTGCTCTTATAGTCAAACTCTTGTTTTACCTCTGATAAATTGGAATTTTTATTCTCGTGTACTTTGCTGAGTTTGAACTCACGCTTGTTATTTAATGTTTGTAGGTGTTTTGAAGCCGGCATGCATGGATGGGGGTAGTGGCACAATCACGTTCACATCATCACCGTTCCATCATAATGATTCTTAATTCTGATCTTAATAGCTCGTGAAGAATTCTTGTAAAAGGTTGTCTGTGGTTTTGTTTAATGAGTCCCTGTCCTGTAATAGTCATGTGGTGGAGTTGATTAATTTCTATTAGATGTGTGATTGGTTAACTAAGGATCTGCTAGAATGATATCTTATAACTGCAAAAGTTTTCGTCTCACGAGTGGATATCCTAGTTTTAGGAGGTGTCTTTGCCAAATTTTTAATAATTATGACAACCTCCTAGTTGTTCGCTTGCTTTTGCTAATATTTATTCTTAGTGATTTGTAGTTCTTGGTGCTAGAGGGTGTAACATTCAGGGTACGGGGTGCCGGGGTGTTACACTCTTCCCCTCAATCTACCCCTCCATGTAAATCCTCTGGGTGCAGCATTCTACGCCATGTACTTCTCTTTTTTCCCAATCTAATATAAATCACAGCCATGCTGTTTTCAAAAAAGAAAAAAGAAATTGAGATTTTGGAGGTTCACAGATCTTTACGAGAAATTTGATCATTTGCTTGAAAGTCACACTGGCTTCAACAGTTTAACATCATATCCATTGCAATGGATCGTATACACCAAATTTCATGAACCAATAGTTATTTATCCTTTTGAACAATTTTACCGGTTATCTTTCTTTCCCTTTCTTCCTCCTCTCCTTTTTTTTTTGGCTCCGGCCATGGTAGACCAGGCGAGCCAGTGTTTTTCCTCTAGCTCCATCGCATGCCACCGCACCCGCTGCCGTACATGTTGCGGGTCGAAGCCCGTCGCCGTGGCGGCCAGCTCGCTCGTCGCCTTCTCCACACTCCTTGCTCACTGCCACTGCCGCTGCTGCCCTCCTCGTCCTCCCCGTCGCTGCCGCGGTGCCCTTGCCCCTTCATCCTCGAGGAAGGGGCCGTCGTTTGGCACACGGTGAACGAGGCTAACCCCTTGCTGGCACTCTGCGGCATGTGCGAGGTAGTGGTTCTGGCACCAGAGTTGTGGTAGAACGCTGGCAAGCTGGACGGCGGCGGAGCCGCGGGCGAGGTACCGTGCGACGTCGTCGGGGGCCTCGAAAATGAGGGCCTTTGGGGTGGCGTCCTAGAGAAAGATGAGCCGCTTAGCTGTGTTGAAGGCGGAGGAGGGTCGGACATGCATGGTTGGAGGCTCGGAGCTAGGTAGAGAACAGAACAGAAGAAGAGGAAGGGAAGAAGAGGCAAAATTGGTATTTATTCTTCAGAAGGATAAATAATCAATTGGCTCATAAACTGTGGTGCATATGATCTGTTACCGGGGATGTGATGGCAAATTATTGAAGCCACTCTTTTAACTTTGAGGCAAATGATTAAATTTCTCTGTCTTTATGTGTTAATTTTTTATTTTTCAGACATTGCATCATGCTGAAATGGCTAATGGGGACACAAGGCGAAAATCTTGGATTTACAATGCGAGAGATTGTTTGTCGCAGGTGCAACTTGGCGAAAATTCTGAGCGAATTTTTGTAGTCAAAAACTCAAAATGATCAAATGGAGTCGGATAGAAGCAGGTTGCCACCATCTCCGTCTACATCAGGAATTTGTGGTGAGGAGATGGGCGAACCGGAACCCAGACGCAGCATGATTCGACCACCACCTGGCCGAATCCAGCTGGGACTGGGGCCCACCGGTGCCACGCGGCCTTGAGCTGATCATCAATCACTTAGAACGTGCTGTCGCATCCTGCTTCGCCGCCGGTGATCGTCACCGCTATCCCCTGCGGCCGCGGCGTCGTTCATCTCCAGCGAGCAGCATCCCATAATGAATTTTAAAATAAATTTATTTTAAGTTTAAAATAAATTTTAAATTTTAAATTTTAGAGTTTGCTTTAATTTTAAATTTTTAAAATTTAAGTTTAAATCTTTTGACTACTTAAATTAAAGCAATTTTGGCTCAAGCCATAATGAATTTTCTTTTGCCAGCGCTGTGTCAGTGGCATTAGGCCGCCTCTCTGGGCCGCTTTTACTGGTGCGAATATGGAATGTTCTCACTTCTCACTGTTAGGTTCCTGCACTTTCCGGTTCTCGAAGAGCAAACGAAGGTTACTTGCGTCGATCGGTTGCTGTCAGAATAATTAGATGGAAGCGTGCAACTAAACGTGTTGGTGCAATATATGTGGTACCAAGATTGTACCCTGTATTTCTGTGTTCATACTTGACTCAAGTAAAAATGAAAAATGTTACTCGGTTCATTCGCAAATACTCATTGCTGTTGGCTAATACGATATCTAGGGAAAAAAATCGATGTTCTTGCAGTGCTACAGGAATTGAATTTGAACCTGCAATTTTATACATAGGTAGAGTAATCTATGGAGTACATCTACAAATTTTTTCAGAGTTTTCGTGACTTTTATTAGTTGGTGCACGATGTGTACACGGAAGGCCTCAAGTACATGATATGTTGCCTTCAAATATATAGTATATAAAGCGTCATAGATCATAATTAAAATATATTAAAGCATCACAATATTTAGTTTTTACAATAGTCTGCTCACAAATGTAGTGTGAGTACATCTCGCTCACTTTGGAGATAGGTCGTCGTCAGGAACTCGCCTTTGGATCGATGACCTGTTTCACAATGAATCCAAATGATATGCTCTTGAATTGCTAAAATTTCTTTTGGCAAGAATCGATTGGTTCTCATCTTGGAGCGCTGTTATTGAAGAAAAGAGAAATTTAATTAATGATGATAGATGTTAAATGAAAGAAAAGTAGGCATGAATGTGTAATTATATATATACCATGGCTTCAAGAGAAGTTGACACTCTTCATGACAATTGCAGTAAATTTGTACATACGTAGTATGCGATAAACTATTTCCGGTCCTGCCTCATGCATGGAAAGTCTCATATTATTTTGAAAGTTTTCTCAGAGGGAAGATGCGGACCACCTTTCTTGCAATACCATGTGAATGCTACTGTGAATGATTTTAAATAGTAATTAACCTTAAATACAATAGAATAAAATATTACTAGAGCAATAACGCAACGATCGAAGTTTACCTGCTCATCATCTTCCAAAAATTATGTTCATACTCACGAAGTTCTTTTCTCATCGAGTCCAAGACAAAACCCCGCTAGCTTCTAACTCGATGACGAGGAGGACCCAAAGGATAACTAGACATATATGTTAACATAGCCTATTAGTCCCACACCGTGTCACGCAAAAATAGTAAAACAATATTAGAAGTAGGGTAATACGATCGAAGTTATAGGTACAAGTACGGAGGTTTTTTTTTCACTTGTAGAAAGTCTTAAATAAATAGTCTTCAACAAACTTTGGGTCATCACGACGAAGTTTCGCTGACAAGCCCCGGATCGAGAAATCCTAAATCTTCATCCTCATTTCTTCTACATGTCTCAGATTCCATTCTACATATATAAAAAGAAGTTAGACATACAATTGAACGGTAGAAGAATATACAATAATATAAATAGAGACTTACAAAGTCCACACCGACCAAAGGACGTGTCCAGAGCATCCGCCAGACAACATATACAATTCGCAGAACTCCAACCGTAACATGCCATCCCCATTGTGAAAATCCAAATCTTTGTATTTCATCCGACCGCCACATACCCTCTTAGCATCGCTGCATGTAATAATCGATGGACGCTACCGCAATTTTGTTGTTAGGTTCTCTAAATCTTCGGGGAGCCATGTTGCCCCAAAATGTACTTCCAAATTAGACCTAGCTCATAATTACGACGTTGTTCGCAAAGATCTTTTGAGCTTATGACATCGACGCCAAAGACTAGCCATCTTCAAGTTTTGCTTTCGAGATGCGCCAGAGTCCGACATTTCGAAGGTCTGGTTCTACTGCTCTCTTTGGCTTTTGCCATACTCAAGAAAAACTCCTCACAAGATTAGCATCGACTTTTAGTCTTCTCGTGATGGCACCTTTTGAAGTGAGATGTTACCTCGGCCTTCGCTTGTTTTTTGCGTTTTCCTTCACCATATCGTGGTAATTTCTTCCGAGGTCTGGCCGCTTTCACAGATGACCGAGATTTGGTACAAGACGACGCGGACTTCCAAGATGGTGCCGATGTTCGATTCTTCTTATGTGCCTACCGAGGAGTTGGACTTTTCCGGCCGGTGCCGAGAAGGAGTTGGACTTTTTCTATATGGTGCCATGAGGAGTTGGACCTTTTCGGCCGGGTGCCGCATGAGGAGTTGGACCTTTTCCGATGGTGCCGGTGGAGGAGTTGGACTTGTCTTAACCGGTGTCGCGGAGGAGTTGCACTTTTCGAGGCGATGTGTCCGCGGTGGAGAGTGTGGCTCATCATCATCATCGCCGTTGTCACCTCATCGCCCAAGCCAAACATAATCAAGCTCTTGCGCCACGCGAGGAAGCCATGCACGCTTTCTCCAAGTTTGTTTTTTCCGCCTCGCCAGAATCTCTACCTCCATTTTGCGATATTGTCGGACTACACCGTTTACTTCGACTCGGCGAATCCCGCAGTATTACGGCAAGCAGCGTAACTCCGCGAGGAGGCGATGGCCAAGCCCCGCCATCACCACCTTGATGGTAATGCCATGTGCGACAAATGCAGCTTGCACGGTGTCGGTTCTGGATGTCATCCATCGAAAATGGAGTCGATGCTCTCCCGAATCGCTAGGACGCCAGCACCGCTCTTAAGAACACCATGATCGAGGTTCCGAGGGTCATCATCGAGTGGCGGTCGTGAGCCGAGAGCTTTTCATCGCTTGCTCCATTAACTTGATCCAAATTTCGCTCTTCTTCCTCTAACGCCTTGCCACAAAGATCTTGTATTTGACTTTGCAGCATCATCTTCTTATTCTTTTCTACCGCCAGTACAACGATGCGTCACCGGGAAGCCTTCTTTCCACAAAGACCAAACCAACTCCTCGGTTGCGCCAGATGCTCCCTCGTTACCAGTGGCAACAAATACCATCATTCTCCTTCGTGGGCCCGAAAAGCCCTTGGGAAGACTCCATGTGAGCATCCGATATTTTCATGACACCTCCTGCTCTATCGCTCCCGGCTCTGCCGCCATCTTCGAGATGAAGCCCCCCTCCCAAGCAACCAAAGGCTTTGATCGCAGCAAAGGAACTCCGCCGTCGCAGAGTAACGCCTTGAGGGTTAGCTCTTGTTCGCGGCTATCCCATGCAGTATTTTCTTCACGAGCTACCAAAGGCCTAGTGTGTGAGGGTACATATTCTTATCCGCGTTAGCCTTGTTCTTCTCGACGACCGTCTGGGCTTCTTGCATTCTCAGACTCCACAAAGTCCTTCCAAAATTCCCTTATCTTTGGAAACATGTTAAAATTGGCGTGACATTCTTCTTCACATAGTTCTTATTCAATTGAGTCTTCCAATTCTTCCAAAGATGTGCACATGATACTTAGTGCACGCTTTTGCAACCAACTCGACCCTTTGGGGAAATGGAATACTTGTTTTAGCTTGCCCCATAGCGAGTCCTTCAGTCATCGAGAACCACCCATCGATCACCTTCGCGGCCCAGACGGCACGCTATCCCTAGCAAGTACTCCGCAGTCTGTCTCCAGACGGGCTATACCGACGCTGGTATAGCAGTTCCCGACTCCGAGAGCTGGACTATGTTGTGAACGCCTTAGGCATCTTGCTCGGCCACGACTGCGCACGCCTTTGTTCACCGTAAGTTTGAGCCTACAATTGATTTTGTTATTAGTCGATGACCCTACAATATTTTGGGAATCACAACGACTAATACTTTACCTCGCCCATGTTAGTCGCGGCCACTTGGTCCATGGCAAGTATGCACTTGGTCCATAGCAAATCGCCTACCTTGTTCCATGGCAAAGGGCGCTACTTGGTCCGTGGTCAGGCCAAAGTTGCTCCATATCAATATCCTCAGAGGTTCGTATTAATTCCCTTGGGCTATCCATTCCTACTTGCCTATATTCGAGGGCCGAACTCCTCTAGCACTTGTCCCTCGATTCGAGGCCATTCCTAGCAATCTAAATGTTATTGGGTTAATTATATTGCATTCATTTATGGTTGCTACATGACATCAAACTTGTGAATTCAAACGATGGTAATTTTGCTAGAGTTGAGAGGAAATCAAGTGATGTTGTGACCTCAAAATGAAAAAATAATATGAAAAAATTCATATATTCTTAAGAATATATTTGTTAATAAAATAATGAATCATTTATTCCACACTAAAATGATTTTAAAAAAATAAGCCCTGACAAGTTCAAGCATGGGTGACATGCTTGCTTGACATGGAATCAATCATTCCATGTCAAGCAAGCATGTCACCTCATGGCTTCACATGGCATTGACGCCTCCGCACCCATGCTTGAACTTGCAGGGCTTATTTTTTAAAAAATCATTTTAGTGTGGAATAAGAATGATTCATTATTGTTTTGTACAGCTTGTTTTCGGATTGTGATATGTCACTTTTTATACACATACATCTTTATACACACAAATATATATATATGTTTATACACATACATCTTTCAAGGTCACATATATACATCTCAAACACATACATTTTTGGTCAACAAAATATACATACACATGAAATTAGATCAATTATTATATACCGAGAGTTACAAAAAAGAGAAAATTCTGACAAGTTTAAAGAGCTTAAACTTGTTAGAATTTTCTCTTTTTGGTAACTCTCAGTATATAATGAATCCTGAAATTTCATACATAGGTAGGGCAATCTATGTGCACAAGATACGTTGCTCACATACAAATATTTGGAAGACTTAGAGGTGGCACCCATACTCCACTTAAGTGTATGCTCACTGTCACCCGAAAGTCACCCATACTCCACTGAAGAACACATACAAATATTTAAAAGAACACATACAAATATTTGGAAGACTTAGAGGTGACACCCATACTCCACTTAAGTATATGCTCACTGTCACCCGAAAGTCACCCATACTCCACTGAAGAACACATACAAATATTTAGAAGAACACACACAAATATTTGGAAGACTTAGAGGTGACACCCATACTCCACTTAAGTGTATGCTCACTGTCACCCAAAGTCACCCTGAAAACCTCTCGTGGGCACCTGTAAATATGAATCGATTCTCACACGCATGTTGGACTTAGAGGTGACACCCATACTCCACTTAAGTGTATGCTCACTGCCACCCAAAAGTCCTGTGTACGAGTATTAACTAAATGAACTACAACTATTACAATTAGTGGCACAAAACAAATATTTACAACACATGTATACATCTGCACAAAACAAATATTTACAACACATGTATACATCTTTCAAGAACATATACAAAGCACCAAATTGAAGTTTACTTTTGGCTGCAATATAAATAACCATAGAGCAAAATGATCAAAACAAAGACAAGGGCGTAAAATGAACAAGGCAACAAGCATAAAGTTCAACTTGTTTATTTTGAGTGTTCTCAGATGTCGGGTTGCCCAAAGGCCCTCCTCGCCACAAGGGACGAGTAATAGACTAATTTGTGACAACCTTACCTTAGTTTCAACCCTTACTACCTTAACATACACATTAAAAAATTGATAATCAAGCTCATTTGTTAAGCAGATTATATTCGCTCAAAGATACATTCAGATCAATAGATTAAATATTTGCTGTTTAATCATGAAATGAAGTTTGGATTAGTTAGCTAGCTATTTTAACTGAACAGAGCAGTATAAAGACAATGAAGTAACACTGATAGCGAGCATACATTCAGATCAGTAGATTAACCAAGTAGTGTTCAGTTATTATTGTTGAAGAAGGTGCGAGTATAAAAGCAAGACTTTGTTCATTATTCCTCTTAAGCATATATATGAGAATATATAATTCACAAACAAGATGTATGACATAAACAAGACAACACTAAGCATGGTTAAGTCATACATAATATGAATTATACCCACCGGCCTCAAAGACAATAAAATGAATATGGTGCTCT
The DNA here is from genome assembly GCA_036346375.1 of Guadua angustifolia. Lineage (NCBI taxonomy): Eukaryota > Viridiplantae > Streptophyta > Magnoliopsida > Poales > Poaceae > Guadua > Guadua angustifolia. Next base: position 135,628 of record JAYEVE010000446.1, read on the forward strand.
CAGATTTAGGGTTAGAGTAAAGATTAGAATCTTTACTACAATCACGAATCGGCTAACAATTTATTCTATGCATTAGGCCTTGAACTCTTACCACCTTAAATGCACAATTAAGAATCTACTGTCAAGAATTATACCCAAATCAGAATTAATTCCTTGTTAATCAAGCACAGACTTCCAAATTCAACAGAAATGTCAATCTCTCAATAGTCGAGCATTGCTTTCAGATTACCAATTCCAAAGTGATCTCTAATACCAGCTTTTAAACATACCAAGATACAAGAATTAAGCCGATTCGCTTATCGCCAGATCAAGACCGGTATTAAACAGTTTATGCAAGAACTAGAATATATTAATCGAATCGAGCAAATATCAAACTAATCAGAATGAGGAAGTATCGCTCAGATTCAAACTAATCAAGTCTCACAAGAAGACACAAGGTCACCGTGACAGACTCTAATAGCATCGTAACACGTGAGCTAGCATAACAAGTGCCGATGTAAAATATGATTCGTAAAAATAACAGTATAATGTGGACAATTAAAGAATAAATTCTTTCAAGCATTCAAGTCTACAGCTCAAGGCCTAAAACAGAGAGATAAATGTTCGGTCATACTTTTACCCTAGTTCATCACAGAGCAACAAAGAGCAACAAACGGGACTGAAAATCTGAGATTAGTTGTCACAAATTGTCTATTGCGCCCCAAATCCTCATCAACACTATACCCACATGCTAGGTCCCCAAGCCAAATGAATTGATCGCCCTTAGCATCCTGCACATTCACAATCACATTCACATTCACATCTCGCACATTCACATCTGGACATGCACATTCACATCTGCACATTCACATCTCGACATGCACATTCACACATCGCAAGAGCAGCATTTCAAGGCGACGCGGGAGACGTGGGGAGGTCGAGGCGACGGCGAGAGACAGCGTGGAGGTGAAGGCGACGATGGGAGGCGACGCGGGCTGCCCCTGAAGTCGAGGCGACGCGGGCGGTCCGAGGCGAAGCGATGCGACGGCACCGAGTCGAGGCGGCGGCGGGAGCTCGACGCGAGCCGACGGCGGTGGTCCGATAGCGGGCATAGGGAGCCTCGAGGCAACAATACTGTAAAAGTGAGAGGAGGGCGCGGGCTAGGTTAGGTAAATGAGAGGAAGGCGCGCGTTTCAATTTATAGGTGGATATCACGGCTGGTCACACCAACCGCAAGGATATATATCATCGCCGCCATTGTACAACCGCAAGGATAGTGGAATATTACCGCCGTCCATTGTACAACCAAGAAGTGATAATGGAATATTATCGCCGCCATTGTACAACCGGCAAATAGTGGAATATTATCGCCGCCATTGTACAACCGGCAAATATAGTGGAATATTACCGCCGTCCATTGTACAACCCGGCAGTGATAGTGGAATATTACCGCCGTCCATTGTACAACCTAAGTAAAGGATAAGCTCTTTTGCCCATATTCTATTAAAATTTATCTTTTTATTACTCTTAATATAGGACGAATTTGATCATTAAATTTTATATGTAGATGGGGTAAGATGAGATGTACATCCATGATTTTTTTCAGAATTTTTGAAACTTTTCTTAGTTGGATTGCACGGAGATTGCACAAAAGCCCGATTGCACCGGATATGCCCCTACTATAGGATGCCTAATATTTCTCCTTACCAAATCTTGAAAGTAGTTTTTCTCCTCGTGAAACCCGAATTTTTGAAGTAGTTCTCATCTTCATACAACATGAAATTTTTCATTGGAAAAGTTGGAGAGGAAGAAGAGATAGCAACTATAGCATGATTATGTCGCTTAGTACGCAGATGACGTTAAACGATGAGAGAAATGAGCTAGGCTTTAAAACTGGCTGCGTGTTGGGAAGTGAGATTTTGCTAATAATGATCATTCCTAAGTGAAAAGAGGTGAGAGAGAGAGTGAGTAGGAGACTAGGCGAGTAATCGCATTTATTTACTAGCACGTAAAGGAAGTGAACATCATTGCCATTTTCCTAGTTACTTATGAATGTTTCATTTAAATCTAGTTACCCTTCGTATAAAAAATCAGATTGCTAACTTTTTAATTGTTTTAATATTTCTAAAATCAAATAATGCTTGCAATTATTACATTAATTGTTACATGTGAGAAAATAAACATGTCGCTCATACAAAAGAAAGCATACATTTCATTACTACAACTAAGCTACGATTCGACCTTCGTTATGATTGCGGCGTATGTATGTAGCTTCACATCGCCTTCCATGGTACTTAGGTCAACGCCCTTCCAAAAGGGGAAGCTCATCGAATTGGTTGTACTCTTCCTCGTCGACAACATTCTCAACTCCGACAATCCTTCTTTTTCCTTGAATAACCACGTGGCGCCTCCTTGTTAGCCGGCCGGCCATAAAGAAGATTTGTGTAATAGAATTAGCAAGTACGAATGGTTCTTCTCTCAGATCCGACGAGTTTGAGGTCCACGGTAGTGATGCTGATTTGTCGATATTCACGCCACGGAAGTCGACCCATTGGCACCGAAGAGAGGGACCTTCAAAGGTCCATAGTCAAGCTCCCAAATCTCTTCTATGAATCAGAGTAGGTTTGCCTATTTCCATTGCTGTCATAGGCATCTATACGGATACCGCTATTTTGATTGGTGCTCTTTTATCTTGCCTCTTGTATAAAATGTAAAACCATTTATGTCGATCCTTGAATGTCCGAATTGTAGTTGACGGTCCTCGAGCCAACAATTTCAACCGAGTACTGTCTCCAGACGATCATGTGTCTACACAACCAATCGCAGAAATTATCTCTGTTTCTCGCGAGCCAACCCTCCGACCTCCCCGGTTTGTTTTGATAGCACGTTTGTGCATGTCGACATACGGGCCACCACAACCGATTGTCCCAAAACCGTGAAATGTGCTTGTGTAAATGAAGCTAGATTGCTAGTACGCATCGATTTCGCCTAGTGTCCCTTTCTCGTAGCCTTCCTCATGCCGAGATACGTGCACACCAATCGGTTTGAGATCCATATAATCGACGAAAACTCAATGACCTCCTTGTTCCCCAAACCATCGGCAATGCAATTTTCCTGCTGATTTCAGCATTTAACATATTTCTTTATAACCCCATGAATCTCTCGAAGGGTACATCCGATGTAGAAATACGACCAAGAATCAGATTCTTTCACAATGTGAACAATGAGATGGACCATAATATCAAAAAAGATGGAGGAAACACATCTCAAGCCCGCATGCAGTGTGGACCACGCCTTCCCGCAGCCTTATCTAGTATTAATGGATCGATGGCCTTCGTGAAATCGCGTTGAAGAATGAACACAACTTGATAATTGGGTCTCGACTTTCTCCGCGTAACCCCCTAATTGCAATTGGAAGCATCTGTGTCATCATCACGCGGCAATCGTGAGACTTCATGCCAATTAACTTTAAGTCTTTCATTGAGACTAGTCTCTTTATGTTAGCAGAGTAACCAGACGGAACTTTGATTCCGCGTAAGCATTCGCAAACGCTAATTTTCTTTCTTGCTCAAAGTGTAGCAGTCATGGAAGGTACTTTTTGCTCAGATCCATTTCTTCGTGATGCAGCTCCTTCCTCGCCATATCTTCGAGGTCCATCCTTGCTTGAAGTGTATCTTTCGCTTTTGCCGTATGTCCAAGAAGATACCAAGCAAGCCACACACGTTCTTCTCTATGTGCATGACGCCGATGCGGTCGAACTTCCGTGCCGCCAATAAGGTAGGATCCAAAATATCGATTTTTTTTTCCACAAAGGAGCCTTATCCCGAAGTCGGAATAGATGTACCGCCGCCCCTTTCCGTGAATAATTGTAAGATCCTTTACAGCTGCAAATATCCGCTTCCCACAGGATTCTTCTGAGCTAAGGCGCTCCTTTGTCCCGCCAAAAGCTCTCTTATTATTGCGGTATGGGTGATCCTTATGAGGAACCTACGATGCCGCATGTAAGCCATTTTTCGGTTGTTCTTCACCACCGCTAGTCAGATCATCCAGCACTAGACGATCCATTGAAGCCTTTTGTCATCCGCCCGACAGTTGCCAAGAGCAGATAATCATTAATGGTTACAAACAATAATGCCCGAGGATAAAGTTTTCTTTTATACTCATCCCATACCTGTACACCATCGGTCCACAATATTAGAAGATCTTCAACCAATGGTTTGAGGTACACATCGATATCATTGACAGTTACCCGGCCCTTGGATCAATAGTGGCGCTATAATGTACTTTCGCTTCATGCAAAGCCAAGGAGGAAGGTTGTAGATGCATAAAGTCATCGCCAAGCGTCGTGGACGACTACTCATGTTGCCAAAAGGATTCATCCCATCTCAGACTCAACCCCAACCTTATATTCTCACATCATATGCAAAGCGCTTATATTTTCTGCTGATGTTCCTCCATTGCACGTAATCAGCAAGGTGTCCGAGCATTCCATCCTTCTTACACTCTTCGGCGCGCCATCGTAGCAATTGGGCATGCCTTTTGTTCGCAAACAATTGCTTCAGACGGGATTATAGGAAATACCACACCACCTTACGGGACACCTCTTCTTCTACGCCCACCCGACATCTTCGTTCTCGATATCGCTGCCGCTGTTCTTATACCGCTTTGCTTTGCAAACAACACAGCATCCATGTCCGCAAACTCATTGCGATACAATATGCAATCGCTTGGACATGCGTATTCTTTGTACTTCCAATTCCAACGGGCGACAACCTGCTTGGCTCGGCACGTAGTTGAAGGCAACACGCTACCCTCTCGAAGCAAGTCCCCAAGAGACATAATAGCTCAATAAAGCTCTTATCTGACCAACCATTGCTTGCCTTCAACTGCAGAGTGAAAGCACGTATGATGCTTTCAGGCTCCTCCTGCACCGCACAATGGCGTTGTAGAGTCCTCTACCATACCGAACTTTTGAAACTCCTTTCACTCGTGAAGTCCCTCCCCATCACGCAAAGATTTGATCTAGATCATCTTCGTGGGTATCAACGAACGATCTTCCACCGCTTGTCATATCGTTGTCTCCGCCATCTTCATTAATGTGTTGCCCTTCATGTACAATATCATCTTCATCAATGTGTTGCCCTTCATGTACAATATCATCTTCACCGTGCTCACCCAACAGTATAGCCACCTTGAAACCCCTTCAAGCAAGTGTGCACGATCGACTTATGTTACAAAACATCTTTTCATTTTTGCAATCAACGCATGGATGTAACGTCCCTAAATTTGGCCCGATTTTAATTTTTGGACTTATTTGCATTTTTGTAAATAATTAAAGTTTATTTGCATTTAATTAATTTTATATGGATTTTTGGATTTAATTGAGTTTTGTGATTTTTGGGAATTTATTGATTTAAATAAAATTAAATTGAATTATCCTTCTCTTGATTAATTAATATCGAAAAAGTATTTATCAAAAATAAATGAAAATATTTTATTTAGGTTCAAAATGCTCAAATATTTTCTAAAATTTTCTAGAATTTTTCGTATTTTTAGTGCCCTAGATAATTACTTTGAATTATCGAATTACTTTTATTGGAAAAAGTCGAAATTATTGTTACAAAGATGTTCGGCCGAGCCTCAACACTATGCTCGCATGTGAGGAAACCCTAGCGTCGTCCGATCTCCGGGCCGCCGATCTCGATCGAATAAGTGTTTCGCGCATCGCTTTCGCCAACCGATCTTCAATCTCCACCGTCGGATCGCGATCGAACGGCGGATGCGATCAAGACGGTCTCGGAGGGCGCGATCGCCGACCGCCGGTCATCATTGGCACGAGGATTGTGTCGATTTGCGATGTTTCGAGGTGTGTCCGAGCGGGTGAACTACCCTCGCGTGCTCAAGACTCGCCGCTCCATTTGCCACTTCTCTTGTGCCTTGCCATCCTCCATAGTGCGCTTATAGCTCGCTAAAGTAGCCACTCTCCTCCGCCTCGGTGCTGCTCGCCCGCCACCGTTTCTCCGTCGCAGCCGAGGCCCTCACCGAGTCCACCGAGTCAAGGCGCTTGGTGGGTCACTTTTCACGCCGGAGGCTCGAATCGCCATGCTCGCTGTTTTTTTCGAGTCCCATGACAAGCGCCACCGCCCCTTCGCCAAGCTTCGCGACTCACCTCCACCGTCGATTTCGCATCGGACGCCCAGGGTAAGGCCACGCGTCCCTCCTTTTGTTTTAGGTCAGAAACGAGACGATTAAATCTTGTCCGTTGATTGTGATCGAAGGCCCTCGTTAGTCCACGAGGTGTTGGTAGCAAGAAACTACGGGTAACGATAGCCGTCGGAATCCCATCGAGCGGGCGACGTTGCGCCACGTAGGCTTAGTAGCAGTGCATCGCTCGGGTAGTGACCGACCATTGGATTTGAATCCAACGGCGGAAAGAATTGTGTATGCGGCTTGATGCTTCCTCGCCGCTGTCGTCGCCGAGTGGTCAGTGCATCGCTCACCGACCGACTTGTCGCTGTGTTGACCATCAGGTGCCGACGCCAAGATGACGTCATTCGGGCCCACATGTCAGTGGCCGGGTGTGACGTGGCTCATTCCTGTGCTGACACGTGTCGTCGGGGGGAAATAAATCCGGATTTTCAGTATAAAAATAAAAGGATTAATTCGGTTATTCATTTATTGAATTTCAGCAAATTTGAAAACGCTATAACTTTTGCATTTTAACTCGGATTTGGGTGATTCCAGTGCCCAAAAATTTGTAAAAATATGAACTATTTAATGGTGATTTTTATTTTATTTTTAGTGTTATTATTGCTGTCTGTATTGCATATTTATTGTGTGCTTGCTTGTACCGATTAGACTCCGAGTCGCCGGAATTCGCCGAGGGAGAATTCGAAGACCCATCGTAGACCTCGGTCCAGAACCAACTGCTATTTGAAGGCAAGTCATGCTTTGACCATTTTGCGCCTAGTTTTAAAAGTATATTTTGATTTCCATATCGCATGCTATGTTAAGTACAAATACTATTGGTTAAATTGGGAAATGGTAGTTAAAAGCCAAACTTGTTTATGCCACCTTGATTATAATGTTTATATGCCCTCAAATCCTTGTCCACCCTAAGATGTTTAATATGTTGATGCTAATATGATGCCAACACGGAGGCTAGACCGTGATTAGTCGCTAGCTCGCTTATATGCGTTGAATGTCTTTCAAATTGCAAACGAATGTTGACTAAACATTATGGAACGATTTTGAAATAATGCGATGATGTCATGAAATGGAATTGAGGGTAGCGACTGTGGTTCTACTCGCACAATGAAGTGGGCATTGGCGGTGTGTTGCAATAATGCAAACTGGTGGGAAATGATTTGGACCGGCAAGTGGCAAGAAGGCTTCGTGCTGTGGGCCTGTGGCAACGGATTGTATGAAAGATTGCGAAGGTCAGACGCCGAGAAGTATAAAATGAATGTCTTGCCGGGACAATTAAGAACTTAACCTTGCGAGCCTTTGAACTGAGTTCCGTGTACAACCACTTGTCCTAATGGGACGGACCTAGTTAAGTAGGTTTCTAACCTCTTTCCTTTGAAACCTCGGGGTGACAAAGGCAAACCAAGGTAATCAGAGGGAAGCGCACTGTGCTACGGCTTGGTACCCATTCAACGGTATTTGCTCTGTCTAAACTTCGCCTCGAGTGAGGGAAGTGTTAGAAGGAAGTATCGAGGGATTCAACTTAAATGTTAGTCTCGAAAGACTTTGTTGCAATCAATCGCTCAGGTGGTGAGCGATCAGATCCTCGTGGGTAAAGTGTACACCTTTGCAGTGTGTGTGTGAATCTATTCGAATAGCCGTGTCCGCATGCACTAGACATTGCTCGGTGATTACAAATCAAGGGTTAGATTTTCAAAATAAAAGATGAGGAATGGGTGGTCAGGTGCCAAAAATCGATGAATGAAATTAGGGTCATGTGCCAAACCCTTGAAAAGAATTGAGAAATTAATTATTATTAATATTGGTTCTATCGCTTTTAATCTAATAGGATTACCTGCTTAAAAGAAATGCCGCTTTTAGCAAAATAACCATTTTAAGCCTTCCTTGGAATAAGCCATGCATATAGTAATAGACCAAGATCGGCATGACTTGTTGAGTATGTTGTATACTCACCCTTGCATCGACAAAAACCTCGTAAGAAGAAGTCGCTAACTCGGGAGGAAGAGTTCACCAAGGCCAAGAGGACTAAGGGGTTGAGCCGCACTCGTGAGCCTCGTGGTTATGAAGGGTTCATTGTTTTATTTTTGCTTCCACGATAAACTTGTGCTACTTTGATATTTATCGCTCGCTGCGGGCTAAGTATTGTAAGGTGACCATAAGGTCATGTAACTCGATTATATTATGCTTGAAGTACTTTATTATTTATTTCGCTGTGTATGATTGTGGTACTTCAACCTGCTTATCCTGTGTGTACTAGCGTGATCCTCGACTAGTATGTATACACGAGTGTCCGAATCAGTAAAAATTCGGGCACGACAGGATGGTATCGAGCCATACCGATCAGAGGACTTAACCCTAGTTAGATCGGCCGCTTTAGAAAGGTTAAAAGCTAATTTCTAAAGGATAAAAATTGACAAGAGAAATCAATGAAATCTTGACTTATCCCTTCTTCCTTACTTCATACCCCTGCTGTATTTTGCTATTACTATCGTGTTCTTTGAAAATTTTGTTCTGACGCGTTGCTTTGGCGGATGCGATGGTCCACTCTTTGGAGAGCATCACGGAGGCTACGCCGCAGAGCTCGAGGATGCTCCTGTGTTGGGAGGCTTCGATCGTCCACTCTACAAGTCCCGCGACCGATAATCAACGGATTGCTCGCGATGGGAGACGACTCTTACCTTGTACGCCGAGCACGCTGTTAGTCGTCGCCGCCGCAAAGAAGCGAGCCAGCTACGAGGCAGCATACAGAGTGTGCCGGGTTGCGCTCGACGGATCAGCAGGACTACGGCTTCGAAGTGGGATACCGCTTCCGTGCACTCAAGACGCGGTGAACCTACAGTGCTCGCTTGGAGTTGGAGGACGCCGCCGCCGTCGTGCACCTGGGTCGGTTTGCTGCGGCACAAGAGGAGGTTATGGACGCCACGACTTTGGAGCTTCAGGCTGTGTACCGTGTTCTGGAGGAGACCGAGGTTGCTCTACGGGAGACCAGGGAGCACACCGTTCAGAGGATCGCCGAGCTGGAGGAGGCTCTCTACGGTCACGGGGAGCCGGACGCCGTCATGGAGCTCGACGACGACGAGGAGGAGTCGGAGGAGCAGGAGCCAGCGCCAGCACCTGAGGACCATCAGCCGGTGGTGCCCCCAGCTGCACCAGTGGGAGGGCATGGGGACCAGTTTGCCCCGATGCCAGCTCACCCGCCGGTTTACGTGATCGGCGAGCCGCAGCCGTGTTGGCTCGAGGAGTGATGCTTTTTCAGAGTTGCAGTGATCGTCTTTTGCGTTGAGACTCACCTGTGTTGAGTCGCGTCTTTTATTTCGAACATTAGTATGCGATGTTGTAATGAACAAATTGATGTGATGATGTGACTGCTGTGTGGTTGCATAGTCCCTAGACTATGTAATAAACCACCCTAATTATTATTTATGCTTGAATGATTATTGGTTCTTAAGTTACACCTGTTTCCCCGTATAAGTTCTATGCTTGCCTATTCTTTTCCCCCTTATCTCTAAACCACCAAGGCAATCAGCAGATGGTGAACACTCGCAACAATGGAGCCGGAGGCAGTGGTTCACGTCCCGGAGGCAGTCAGAGCAGTACGCCACCACCCCAAGCAGCCCCGCAAGTTGACATGCAGAATCTAGGAGCATTTCTTGCAGCTCGACTCAAGCACGCATTTATGATGGCCACAAGACAACAAATCAACACTCAAGCAACCGCCAACAACTAAGTGTTAACAATGGGCCGCGCCCCTACCGAGATTGTCCGAATTCATGAGGACTCGACCGCCCACCTTTTCCGCAACGCTAGCCCTTGGAGGCGATGATTGGCTAAGAACCATCGAAAGGAAATTGTATATAACGCAGGTGAAGGAAACGAGAGGGTACTTTATGCCTCTCACCATTTTGAGGGAACCGCCATTGAATGGTGGGAGAACTATCAAGGCCGCAGAGAACCCGCAGAAATTACTTGGGAAGAATTCACCAGCTTTTCGCCAATACCATGTGCCGAGGGTATCATGGAATTGAAAAAGGAGGAATTCAGAGCGCAAGGTGGAGGCCACCAAGGCCGATTATTTAAATAAGTTCACCTAACTTATGCCGCTACGCCCAAGACGAGCAACAGACAAGGCAAGGCAATCTCGCTTATGAAAGGGCTTAACACGGATTGCAGTGGGACTAATCACCCACACTTTCCTCGATTTTCAAGAGTTAGTAAACAAGGCGCCATACTAGAGGATAAGCGCAAAGAATTTGACAACAATCGCAACGCCGCATGGCTCGCAAGGAGGACGCCATGGTCATCGAAAACAAGAATGATACCCCAAAGAAATTTCACCAGATTCCAGCCAGGAACAAGAGTTAGGACACCGCCGCCAATGCCAAGACCAACGGACAGACCCTCGCACCCCTACCAAGATCGTTAACCAGAGCGGAGGAAATCAGCAGATGTCAGGAAGACACTACTACAATTGTAATGAGACCGGGCATTTTGCTAACATGTGTCCAAAGAAAGGAGTTATGACGCCAGGCGCTTCAATTTAGGAACACCCCACTAAGACCCCATTTCAAGGAGGAAGCCGAGGACCGCTCAAGCCGGAGCTACACCGCAGTATTCACGCGAGGCCGAATCAACCATATCTCCGCATTTAAGTCCGTAATGCTACTAAGTCGTGTTTCGGTAAGTTCCTAGTCAACTCAAGGCCGCCTACAGATTATTTGATTCAGAGCTTCAGATTCGCTCGTTTTCGAGATTTCGCCATGACAAATGATCCGATATTGTTAACCTTAAAAGTACACTTCTAGTTCAATCCTCGATCGGAACTCCGTTCCAAGGTCGGATGTTCTGGAGTTAAGCTACTAATAAAAGGAGTAGAGTTCCTAGCAAACCTTATTGTACTAGATACCCAAACCTTGGATGTTATCCTAGGAATGGATTGGTTAACTAAGCATAGGGCTATATTAGATTGCGGGCGAAGAGTTGTGTCCATTGAGAGCCCTGAAGGTAGGAAAGTGGAATTTCAAGCTAAGGCAGTTCGAGAAGGACAGATGTTAGTAAACAATTTGGAAACCATCAGTATAAGAGATGTACCAGTGGTCAGTGAATACCCAGATGTTTTTCCCGAGGAATTACCAGGAATGCCACCGCAGAGACATAGAGTTCAGAATCGACTTAGTGCCCGAACCGCACTAATAGCAAAGAGACCTTATCGAATGTCCACCAAGAGTTGGTAGAGATGAAGAAACAGATTGAGGAGTTATTGGAAAAGGATTCATCGACCGAGCTCGCCACCATGGGGAGCACCAATCTGCTTTGTTAAGAAGAAAGATGGGAGTTTCAGATGTATAGATTATCGTGCACTTAACGAAGTGACGATAAAGAATAAATACCCTTTACCCCGGATAGATGATCTCTTCGATCAACTAAGAGGAGCAGGAGTATTCTCCAAGATTGACCTAAGATCAGGATACCACCAGTTGAAAATTAAGACAGAGGACATACCCAAGACTGCATTTTCTTCGAGATATGGACACTATGAGTTCACCGTTATGTCATTTGGATTGACAAATGCTACCGCTACTTTATGAACTTAATGAACAAAGTATTTATGGAGTACTTAGATAAATTTGTGGTCGATTCATAGATGATATTTCGTTTACTCAAAGACGGATGAAGAGCACGCGCAACATTTGCGATTAGTCGGAGAAACTAAGAGAGCAACAGTTGTATGCGAAATTCAGTAAGTGCGATTTCTGGAAGAGTAAGGTAGATTTCCTAGGGCATGTAATGACCGCGGAGGGAATTGCAGTGGACCCGAGCAAGGTTGAGACAAGGTTGATTGGGAATCACCAAAACAAGCTACGCAGTTCGAGTTTTCTTGGAATGGCTGGTTATTACCGCCGATTTATAGAAGGATTCTCGACAATTGCCAGGCCAATTACGCAATTGCTGAAGAAAGAGAAGAAATTTGTTTGGACACCAGACTGTGAGAGAAGTTTTCAAGAGTTGAAGAAACGACTGACATCAGCACCAGTGTTAGTGCAACCAGATGTGCACCAGAGTTTTGATATTTATCGTGATGCATCACGCCAAGGACTCGATGCGCAGCATGCAGAATGGGAAGGTAGTAGCCTATGCATCAAGGCGCTATAGGCCACACGAAGGAATTACCCGACACACGATCTAGAATTAGTAACTGTAGTGCATGCCCTGAAAATATGGCGTCACTATCTTGGCAATAGATGCGAGGTGTATACGGACCATAAGAGCCTTAAATACATTTTCACCCAATCTGATCTAGACATGAGACAAAGGAGATGGTTGGAACTGATCAAGGATTACAACATGGGTATCCATTATCATCCCGGCAAGGCCAATGTAGTGGCTGATGCCCTGAGTCGGAAAGGTCATAATCTGAATATGACAGAAGGAGAAAGCCAGAGAGAATTGTGCAAGGATCTCCAGAAATTAAGATTGGAAGTCATTCCGGAAGGATTCGTAGCTGCCTTAGAAATAAAGCCTACCTTGGAAGACCAGATTAGGAAAGGTCAGAAAGACGATGAGAAGATCAAGCGAATCAAGGCCAAGATGGAGGAAGGCCAAGCAAAGGAGTTTAAGCTGGATGAACAAGGCACGTTATGGATAAAGGAGTGCATCTGTCTATCAAACAAAAAGGAATTAAAGCAGTTAATATTAGAGGAAGCTCACGATTCCAAGTATTCGATTCACCCAGGAAGTGCAAAAATGTACCAAGACTTAAAAGAGAGATTCTGGTGGCCGAATATGAAAAGAGAAGTTGCTGAACACGTAGCACTATGTGATGTATGTCAGCGAGTCAAAGCTATGCATCAGAGACCGGCAGGACTGCTACAACCGTTAAAAATACCGGAGTGGAAATGGGAAGAGATCGGAATGGATTTCATTACCGGACTGCCAAGAACGCAAGGAGGTTATGACTCCATATGGGTCATCGTGGACCGGTTGACAAAAGTTGCACACTTCATACCAGTAAAAACAACCTATTCAGGAGATAAGTTAGCCGAGCTATACATGGCAAGGATCGTTTGCTTGCATGGAGCGCCAAGGAAGATAGTATCGGACAGAGGTACCCAATTTACCTCAAGATTTTGGGATAAATTGCATACAAACGATGGGCACCGCTTGAACTTCAAGATACTTATCGCATAGACGGATGGGCGGCACTCAAAAGAGTCAACCAGATATTAGAAGATATGTTAAGAGCTCGTGCGTTGGCTTATACATCGACTTGGGATAAATGTTTGCCATATGCGGAGTTTAGTTACAACAATGACTATCGTGCAAGTCTTCGATGTCGCCAAGCATTGTATGGTCGACCTTGCGTAACCCCATTAAATTGAATGAGACCGGGAGCGCTATGTCTTGGACCGACATACCCAAGAAGTCAAGAGCAGATAGCAATCGATCGAGAAAGGTTAAAATTGCGCAATAAGACAGAAGAGTTACGCAGATAACCGCCGCAGAGATTTGAGCTTTGAACCGTAAGATTACGTGTATCTCAGAGTTACGCCTCTTAAGAGAGTCCAGAGGTTTCACAAAAAGGGTAAACTTGCACCAAGATATGTGGGGCCATTCAAGATCATAAGCCGTAAGGGCGAGGTCGCGTATCAACTGGAGTTACCGCAGTCATTAGCAGGCGTACACAATGTCTTTCATGTATCGCAACTCAAGAAGTGTCTCCGAGTGCCTGAGGAGCGAATGTCGCTAGAAGAAGTGGAACTACAGGAAGACTTGACTTACAAGGAGCAACTGATAAAAATTCTGGATACAATGGATCGGAAAACAAGAAACAAGACAACCCGTTTCTGCAGAGTTCAGTGGAGCAACCACACAAAAAGCGAAGCCACCTGGGAACGAGAGGAAGATCTGAAAAAGGAATTCCCAAACCTATTCTTTAGCTAAGCTTCGAATCTCGGGGATGAGATTCTGTTAAGGGGGGTAGGTTTGTAACGTCCCAAAATTTGGCACGATTTTAATTTTTGGAGTTATTTGGATTTTTGCGAATTAATTAAAGTTTATTTGCATTTAATTGATTTTATATGGATTTTTTTAGATTTAATTGAGTTTTTGTGTATTTTTGGGAATTTATTGGATTTAAATAAAATTAAATTGAATTATCCTTCTCTTGATTAATTAATATCAGAAAAGTATTTATCAAAAATAAATGAAAATATTTTATTTAGGATCAAAATGCTCAAATATTTTCTAGAATTTTTCAGTATTTTTAATGCCCTAGATAATTACTTTGAATTATCGAATTACTTTTATTCGAAAAAGTCAAATTCGCTTGTTACAGCAGTTTCGCCGAGCCCAACATCGTTTCATGAGGAAACCCTAGCGCCGTCTGGCCCCGGCGTCGGATCTTGATCGAACGGTCAAGGCTACAGCACTGCTTCGCCGAACCGATCTTCAATCTCCACCGTCGGATCGCGATCGAACGGCGTGACACGACCGCACGGTCTCGGGAGGGCGCGATCGCGCGACCGGCCATCCTGGTCACGCCGAGGATTGTGTCAGGATTTGCGCTTTCGAGGTGTGTCCGAGCGGGTGAAGTACCCCTCCGTGCTCAGCACTCCACGCCGCTCCATTTGCCACTTCTCTTGTGCCTTGCCATCCTCCATAGCGTGCGCTAGAGCTCGCCGAAGTAGCCACTCTCCTCCGCTTTGCTGGCTCGCCTCTTGCCACCGTTCTCCGCGCACCGAGGCCCTCACCGAGTCCACCGAGTCAAGGCGCTTCGGGTGGGTCACTTCTTCACGCCGGGGAGGCTCGGAATCGCCATGTCGCGCCGTTTTCTCGAGTCCGCGACAAGCGCCGCCGCTTCGCTAAGCCTGACTCACCTCCACCGCCGATTTCAGACGGACGCCGAGGTAAGGCCACGCGTCCCTCCTTTTGTTTTAGGTCAGAACGGTAGGATTAAATCTTGTCCGTTGATTGTGATCGTAAGGCCCTCGTTAGTCCACGAGGTGCCGGTAGCATAAACTACGGGTAACGATAGCCGCCGGATTCCCATCGAAGGGCGACGCGGCGCCACGAGGCTTAGTAGCGCAGCATCGCCGGTAGTGACCGACCGTTGGATTTGAATCCAACGACCGGAAAGAATTGTGTATGCGTGGCTTGATGCTTCCTCGCCGCGTGTCAGTCGCTGAGTGGTCCAGGTACTGTTCACCGGGACCCACTTGTCAGTGTGTTGACCACCGTGGGTGCTGACGTCAGCATGACGTCATTCGGGCCCACGTGTCAGTGGCCGGGTGTGACGTGCTTCATTCTTGTGCTGACACATGTCGCCGGGGGAAATAAATCCGGATTTTCAGTATAAAAATAAAAGGATTAATTCGGTTATTCATTTATTGAATTTTAGCAAATTTGAAAACGCTATAACTTTTGCATTTTAACTGGATTTGGGTGATTCCAGTGCCCAAAAATTTGTAAAAATTTGAACTATTTAATGGTGATTTTTATTTTATTTTTGGTGTTATTATTGCCGTCAGATTGCATATTTATTGTGTGCTTGCTTGTACCGATTAGACTCGAGTCGCCGGAATTTGCCGAGGAGAATTCAAGACCCATCGCAAACCTCGGACCGTAACCAATCTGCTATTTGAAGGCAAGTCATGCTTTGACCATTTTGCGCCTAGTTTTAAAAGTATATTTTGATTTCCATATCGCATGCAATGTTAAGTACAAATACTATTGGTTAAATTGGGAAATGGTAGTTAAAAGCCAAACTTGTTTATGCCACCTTGATTATAATGTTTATATGCCCTGAAATCCTTATCCACCCTGAGATGTTTAATATGTTGGATGCTAATATGATGCCAACACGGAGGCTAGACCGTGATTAGTCGCTAGCCTCGCTTATATCGTTGAATGTCTTTCAAATTGCAAACGAATGTTGACTAAACAATTATGGAACGATTTTGAAATAATGCGATGATGTCATGAAATGGAATTGAGGGTAGCGACTGTGTGGTTCTACTCGCACAATGAAGTGGGCATTGGCGTGTTGCAATAATGCAAAACCGGTGGGAAATGATTTGGACCGGGGCAAGTGGCAAGAAGGCTTCGTGCGTTGTGGGCCTGTGGCAACGGATTGTATGAAAGATTGTGAAGGCCGTGCGCCGAGAAGTATAAAATGGATGTCTTGCCCGGGACAATTAAGGACTTAACCTTGCGAGCCTTTGAACTGAAGTTCCGTACAACCACTTGTCCTAATGGGACGGACCTAGTTAAGTAGGTTTCTAACCTCTTTCCTTTGAAACCTCGGGTGACAAAGGCACACCAAGTAATGAGAAGCGCACTGCGTGCTACGGCTTGGTACCCATTCAACGGTATTTTGCTCGTCTAAACTTCGCTCGAGTGATGGAAGTGTTAGAAGGAAGCATCGGAGGGTTCAACGGTTAAATGTTAGTCTCTGAAAGACTTTGTTGCAATCAATCGCCTATGTGGTGAGCGATCAGATCCTGTGGGTAAAGTGTACACCTTTGCAGTGTGTGTGTGAATCTATTCGAATAGCCGTGTCCGCGGTACTGGACATTGCTCGGTGATTACAGTCAAGGGTTAGATTTTCAAAATAAAAGATGAGGAATGGGTGGCTGTGTGCCAAAAACTGATGAATGAAATTAGGGTTGTGTGCCAAACCCTTGGAAAAGAATTAAGAAATTAATTATTATTAATATTGGTTCTACTGCTTTTAATCTAATAGGATTACCTGTTTAAAAGAAATGCTGCTTTAAGCAAAATAACCATTTTAAGCCTTCCCTTGGAATAAGCCATGCATATAGTAATAGACCTGCATCGTGCATGACTTGTTGAGTATGTTGTATACTCACCCTTGTATCGACAAAAACCTCAGAAGAAGAAGCTGTGCCAGCCTGGGAGGAAGAGTTCACCGAAGGCCAAGAGGACTAAGGGGTTGAGCCGCACTTGGTAGCCTGTGGTTATGAAGGGTTCATTGTTTTATTTTTTTATTCCGCTGATAAACTTGTGCTACTTTGATATTTATCGCCTTGCGTGGCGAAGTATTGTAAGGTGACCATAAGGTCATGTAACTCGATTATATTATGCTTGAAGTACTTTATTATTTATTTCATTGCTGTATGATTGTGGTACTTCAACCTGTTTATCCTATGTGTACTAGCGTGATCCTGGACTAGTACAGAATACACAGAGTGTCCGAATCCGTAAAATTTGGGCACGACAATGGACAACACATATAGTCCGCCAAAGTTTCTCGACTTGTGTGCCGCAACATGCGATTCGAGAAAACAAGTCACACCATTAAAGAACTCGACCATGACGGTCCGTGTCATACTTCCACCTTCGGTCCATCTACGATTAATTATATCAAACTACATTTCAAAGATATGAACAAACGATATCAAAATAATTTATTCTTTATAGTAGTCATGCATTGCTAATTAATTAAAATGATAAACACATTATAAGCACATAATCGCAAATAACAATATAATTGTAATTTGTTATGTAGCGCTAGCTATTAAATTAAATTAATCTACAACAAACAAGCATATAATTGAATATAAGCATATATTTCTAAATAATTATTTATGTTCCAACTTTCATTATTGCAAAATCCATCTACCATTTCCCATTATTTAAATATTCAACTAGCAATTCTCACTATTTATAATTGATCATCTAGCAATCTTTACTATTAAAAATCCATATAACAAATTTTCATTAATTAAATTAATTTCAATTATGCATAATTGTCCATCTAGCAATTTTATTACTTAAACATCCACTACATCACTAAAATGGATATGAATTTATCGCAAATAACAATATAATTGTAAATGATTAGTTTTACAAATACATCTAGCAATTTTGGCTATATAATACATCAAACCTTTTTCACTATTTAAATATCCATCTAGCATTTTTAATTATTTAGAAGATTTCTTCATTTCATTTTGTTATGTAGCGCTAGCTATTAAATTAAATTAATCTACAACAAACAAGCATATAATTGAATATAAGGATATATTTCTAAATAATTATTTATGTTCCAACTTTCATTATTGCAAAATCCATCTACCATTTCCCATTATTTAAATATTCAACTAGCAATTCTCACTATTTATAATTGATCATCTAGCAATCTTTACTATTAAAATCCATATAACAAATTTTCATTAATTAAATTAATTACAATTATGCATAAATGTCCATCTAGCAATTTTATTACTCAAACATCCACTACAATATGAATTATAATTTATTCAATAATTTAGCTAGATCTTAATTTGAGCAAGATTTACATAAACTGTTCACACCGCATAACTGCAATTATCAACATCTATAGCACTCGTAAAGTAAAATTTTACGACAAATATAACATACATCAAGTCAAGAACCTCAAAAAATTTAATACAATTTTTCAAAGAAGAACTCGCCAAGATAATACTCCTCTTTGTTCTCGCTTTACCGGAGAAGATGTCGATTCGATGAAAAATATGAACAAAATATCGACACAAAATTTCGCAAAGACCTCTCCAGAAAAATACACCCGAGCAAAGAGCGCCTCTCTTCGCTTCGCCGGGAAATGCGCGGTCGGTGAAGATTGCTATATAAATAGCTTATCACCACGGCTCTGCAAGAACCGCGACCGATAAGGTCATATTACGCTGGAAAATATTTATCATCGCTGCTGTTCAGCAGAACCCAAAGCGATAAGGTCATACTACGCTGGGAAAATTGCGCTTGCGCGAAAAATACATATCACCGCCGTTGAATATACAAACCGGCAAGAACTTTAAATATCATCGCCATCAAATTAAACCGCAATAATATATCACTACTAGTTATAGGTATTAACCGGCAGTGATAGTCGATTATCACCGCCGATTGGTAATACAAACCGGCGATGATATTCGAACGTTCAACTCCGCCGCCGCCAACCGTCGTCGCTTGCCGTTCCTTCCGCTTGCGCCAACCGCTGCGCTTCACATTCTCTCGCTAATCGTTGTTCTTCCCATTCGCCTCTATATAATGCCACTATTGTTGTATGAATGGCAGCCTCACACAATCCACTCTTGTTGCAAGAATGGCACCCCAAGAAGCGTGCACGTGTTGGGCAAAGCCCCACTCCGTCGCTAGAGAAGGAGGAGGAGAAGGAGGAGGAGAAGGAGGAGGAGGTGGAGGCGAGGAGGAGGAAGAAGAGGCAAAGGAGGAGGAGGACGACGACAACGCATTTACATTTACAATGACGGGCGGCGAGGAATCTCGGCGTTGGGGCAAGACTAACTCCGCCACCGAATCGGATTCGGATGAGAAGGAGGACGAGCACCGCCGACATCAAGCGGCAGCCCATGCCATTTGAGGAGGAGGAGGACGACGCATTTAGCACGCATTTAGTTTTGGATATAGGGCTTCGTGCCATTAGACTATTATAATTAGGACTAAATATGTAATGATGGACAAATTATGTTTTGTAAATGTTATTTTAATTAATACATATCCCGCAAATTACAAATTTGCTTTCTTATGTTCTGTTTTTTAACTAATTATGCTTTCATATGTTATGTGCGAGATAAATTACAATGTTTCTTATGTTCTGTATCGAACTAATAATGGGGAATAGTAATATCACTGCCGGTTCTATAGTAAAACCGCAAAGGAAAATGGTCCTATCATCGCCGGTTTATAGACTAACCGGCAATGATAAATCACTACCGGTTTTGCATATAAACCGAAGTGATATCTTCTTATCACGGTTCTCTATTAAACCAAAGAATGATATTGCCTCCATTCCTGCGGAAATTTATATTATTTTTATCAACGCCGATTGAAGTTAGAACCGGCGGTGATAATATTATCACCGCCGCTGAATGTAGAACCGCAATGATAATATTATCATCGCTGGCCATACCTACCCTAGAGTGATGGGGTCGCGATGACGCAGTCTGTAGTAGTAGCGCCAACTCACCCGCACGGTATTCCACGCTATGAGGTCGCCCGTGATTTTTCCCATATTTTTGGGCCATATCAGCGGGCCCCACGAGGCTACGAAAATCCCAAGTGGGATACGATCACTAACAAGTAAAATAATTTTTCCGTTAATTTCATCACAAGAAGTTTTTTTATCATGTAATTTTTTCGGTTGATTACAACAAATATTTTTAAAAAAATTTACAACTAATATTGCAAAAAAAAAACTACAGTAACCTATCGCCCCATGTTGGGGTGATCGATCTATTTTTGAATTTTTTTTGCTCTGCCGTTAAATTTTGGAATATCGCCGTTAACAATCGTCAGGCAGGGCACCTGTCGCCACAGTACAGGAGGTATTTTTGCAATTTTTTGCCCGCCGATTAGTTTTGAAAAAAATGATTTAAAATAAATATTAAATAAAAAATTCTAGGTTCCTGCACTTTCCGGTTCTCGAAGAGCAAACGAAGGTTACTTGCGTCGATCAGTTGCTGTCAGAATAATTAAATGGAAGCGTGCAACTAAACGTGTTGGTGCAATATATGTGGTACCAAGATTGTACCCTGTATTTCTGTGTGACTCAAGTAAAAATGAAAAATGTTACTCGGTTCATTCGCAAATACTCATTGCTGTTGGCTAATACGATATCTAGGGAAAAAAATCGATGTTCTTGCAGTGCTACAGGAATGGAAATAGTGCACTTTTGCACGTCAACGCTGCTCGTAAACCGGAAAGCTACTCACACGAGAGTAACATCGATCAATCAGTCGATGGCAACTGCATGTGGAAAAATAAGTGGAAGAAAAGATGACTTTCGTTCCGACAGGTTGCAGATAGCAATGTTCCAGCCTGTTATTCGAGTTGCTCTGTCAAATTTCTTTGCTGTTGTACATATCCGTAGCTGTCAGCCGATGAATGCACGATTGGTTAGTCCAAATAGAGACAGGTGACTTGGATATTTCAGTCAAGCACACTGCCGAGCAGAGGCCGAACTTTTGAAGTCCTCTGTTAGAATTTTAGTTTTGGCTAGGTTCGAACTTGGCTCGAATTGCGAAAATTGATCAGTTCCAAACCAAATCTATATAAGCATCAATCTCGAGCTGGTCCTTTTACCCTAAAAATTATGTACTTTCAGTGTCTTGAGAAAAAAGCATCGAAGCAGTTAATTCCTGTCAAAATTTCGATCTCGAGATAGTGGGTTTAGACCTGATATTGAGAGCTCGAGCTACCGAGATATAGTACTATACATAGAGTGCAATGCATAATTGGGTTTTCTCACAGCGCACTAATTTATAACTAATCGGTGGTTCTAAACCTAATTATTGATGAGAATTTTCACACACCACAATCACTACCAATACGGCCCACATTACCTTTCAGCCGACTAGTCTAGAGGTTCCTTTCGTATGTCACGTTCTTAATACTTGTTCCTATTGTGCGTTTTTTCTCGCATTTCGATAAGCCGTGACACAGCCATGCTAAAACGGGTCAAAAAGTTGGTCGGGGATATGGCCTGAGACGGCTCTGTCGTGGACTAGTCTAGTGGGACTTGGGAGTAATACATACACACGTCTCCTTGGACCCTAGAGCTCAACCTATCGTCTTCCAGGCCTCGGCCTCCTCGTGCACCGCACGTCCTCTCGATCGAGCATGGCGAGCTCGCTTCTGAAACCAGGCGACTCTCCTCTTGGCTCTTCCTCACGCGAACTCTCTTGAACCGCTGCAGTATTAATCATACTTATCATATTTACTGTAAATCTCCGTGAATTGTGAACTTGATTTATCGAACTCAAATCGGTTTAAAGTTCGGGTTTATATTCATAGTAAAAATTGAAAGAAAAAATGGTAAACTGCGAATCCAAAACCCGTACATGTTGTAACCAGATGAACCGTTTTTCTGGTAACCTTGATAATAATCTAGCGGTGGCTTAATCCGCTTTCTTCTGAGCAGTTCCTGCACCCATTGACTCGATCTTTCAAACTAGACTAACAGTATTAGTACAAGGTATATATGATCGCTGAACCCTTGGTTCCGGTCGAAGTCTTCTGATTTTGTTCGTGCTCAAATTCCTATTGCATATGTAATGTGTCGGCGCTTTCCGGTTGTCAAAGCGTAAGTAGAACTAGGTAGTTTTCGATTGCTCCACTCATTAGTTGGTTCACTGCACACATAAGAAAACCTTTTCCTTGAAACAACACCACTGGTTCACTGCACATAAGAAAAACTTTTCATTAATTGGTTCACTGCCTAGCTTTAATGCACTCCAAATTTTGTCTACTTGCAGCTGTAGCTTTGTTTGCTTCTCTAATGCAAACGTGATGCCTAAATTCCTAGTAATTAATAACAACTACAGTATGGTTTGATTAAAAGTTCAAAGGGGTGGTTCTTTTTCCTAGAGAGATTCAGTTTAGAAATGCGGTCCAAATTTTGCATACATGCAGCTATAGTTTTTTTTGTGCTATTGAAAGTTTGTTAACATAACTAAATTTTCAATGGCACTAAAATTTACTGATTTATGTTCTCTTGTTTTTTTCTGTGGCACTTGCAACTTTTTTCCCCTGTATATGGAGGAGGAGCAGTTCAGTGATGTCCTATGGGGTTATAGCCTTACTTTTTTTTGTGTTAGATGGATTTCAATCATATAACAAAACTAGCACCCAAGCAATGGTGTGAGACCATATAAAAGTCAACCCATGGATGTATGATGAGTATTTGATATTTGTTAGGTTTGTGTCACTCTGTGTGAGGTTTGAAAAAATGAATTTGCAATTTTAGGTTGAGCTTGAGCGATGCAATTAATTAAGAATTGATATTGGTGTTGATTACATGTTACATATTATGTTGAGCAATGCTATATGATGTTTTGCTTGTCTGATATGATTGCAGGACTTCTGAGCTAGGTCACGATGAGGCGAAGGAGACCAGGACTAGACTAGGAGAACTAAGGTCTAGATGGTTAAGATGACAAAGGCCAGGGAGTTGCTGCAAGCTGGGATGACAAGTGAATGGATGAGATGTTAATTTAAGTCCTCAAACAAAGAGTGATCATTGGATCAAAGGTTCACGGGTGGAGTAGATGTTAAGTTAGTATTATAGGGTTATTAGATCTTGAACTTAAGTGGCATTTTGAGAAGTATGCAAGTGTATGGTTAAAACCTGTTATGTTGTTGGGTTGTGGGTTAGTCCATATATGAGTGAGGGAGCGAATCTCAACCCTTGATAAGATTTCTTGAGAGCCAAGAAGGTCTTAAGGTGGAGGTTGCTCCTAGTGAGATTTCTTGAGTGAGGGAGGAAGGATGCCTCCATACCAAATCTTAGAGAATGATTTTTCTAGTTTCTTTATGCTACTTTGAGCTTTGCC
This sequence comes from Guadua angustifolia, assembly GCA_036346375.1. Taxonomy (NCBI): domain Eukaryota; kingdom Viridiplantae; phylum Streptophyta; class Magnoliopsida; order Poales; family Poaceae; genus Guadua; species Guadua angustifolia. Next base: position 159,162 of record JAYEVE010000446.1, read on the forward strand.
CACCATGAAGTGTGGATTTGTAATCACTTCTCTTTAAGTAATGCAAGATCCAAGTTCATATATGTTCTAAAATTTATCCTATTTCTTATATTTTGTTTGTTTCTTTCATGCAATTTGAGTTTTGCTTCCCCTTCTTCTACTTGCTGTGTTTTTATTGGATCTAGGATGTGTAAGAGGTTGAGAAATTCATCTATGACATATCCTAACCCAACAAGATCTATTAGAACTCATTATTGCTCAAATTATGCTTGCAACATCGTGTTCTTGAGATAAAATTATTATTTTTGGTGCAGCTTAACTTTTTGTATGAAAGGTTGAGACCTTGGTCTTATCTTTACCATTCCTTTTGGAATCATAGTTCTAAGGCTATTTCTTAGTCATAGTTCAAGTTTCATTAAGTTTGGATAGGTAAAACTTGAGTTATTGTAGTTTCTTCACGGTCAAGTTTATGAAATTTCTGTTTTTATGCAGCTTGGATGTTGAGCTAGATAGATTCTTTATTTGGACTTTGTTTTGAAATCTCCTTTGGAATCATAACCTTAAGGACTTTATCTTGCTATGTTTCAAGTTTCATCAATTTTGGATGAGTAGATATAGTGTTATTAATGTTTTTTGACGGTCAAGTTTGATATTTTTTCACATCCGAGTTGCTGAAATTCTTACTCTATTCATCCTGTTTTTTGGTGTTTTTAAACTTAGTGTTTGCTCCATAGTATTAGTGTTTTTGACAGGAAAATTTTTATTAGTTTCTATTCATCACCTTCTAGTTACCAGTTTCGGTCCTCCAAATTGGAAGCAGTTATTGTATCAAATTCACACAACCAAGATATGTAAATAGTCAGTTGGGGCTAAATTCTTATGTATCGTTAATTTTTTTCATTCAGAAATTTTGGCAGGAAAAGGAAGCATGCTATTTGATATATAAAAACGCACACTACTTGGGCGTGAAATGGAAACAACCAGGAAATCCTTTGTTTTGCAAGATTAAGCATACTTTTTAGCAGCAAGGGAACTGAATGAGTCATATGAAAAATTTAATCATATCTGGCCTGGTTCATTGTTTTTTGTTTAGCTTCAATAACTTTGTTAGGTCTTGAATATAAAATTGTTCAATGTATTTTTTTCCAGGACTTGGGCTTTTGTGACTTCCTAGCATTTCAGTTTTGCATGGTCGTGTAGATCCTAAATTTCTATCTGAAAGCAACCTTCAATAATATAAGGTCTGTATGAAAATTTATTGATGTTTTTATCTGTTTGACCTCGTTCACTACATCTTCTCTGCTGCACTCATAAGTAATTCTCTCACAAATTATTCCGCCTCCTATTTTCAATGTATTTAAGCATTTATTGTATGGCCATTTTCTGTTCTCGTCCCCTTGATTTATAACCTTCTCAATACTTTCATCAAACATGTCGAACAAAAACATGGAACACATGAATTTTGCATAAAATAGTACATTTTTTATGAGAAGTAAGAAAAATTCCCCATGTTTCTTAGCGAGCCTCGGTGATTACCCTTTTGATAGCAGCACAGTGTACTAGTACTGTATTCTGTGGAGCAATGCCATGTGCATCCATGATGACTGCTGCCTAGTGGTACCACCAATGGTTACCATCAATGTAAAAACTACTCCTTTCGATTAGAAATAGTTGTTATTTTAGACATCTATAAAACCTTTAAAACGTAGTTTTGACTATTAATTTTTATTTAATATATTTCTAAAATCCAATAAAATTATAACATTATGAAAGTACTTTTCAATACAAATCTACACGTATGATATCCAATTTAAATATTTAAAAAGATGTTAATAATCAAAGTTTTAAAAATTTAACTACAACTATACCCAAAACAAAAACTATTTGTAACGAATAGATTGTTTTTTTTTCTTTTTGGCTATGAGGTAATAACAAGGACATAATGGCTGTAGCTTTACTAGTGGCCGCCTCAACTACCGACAACTTTCCAGTGAAATCATGTGAATTATCGCAGACCTCATACTCCATACAAGAGCTGGAATCGCCGTTTGGTTCTCAGACACCACCAACACCACAACATCATTTGAGAGAGCTCGAGATGGCTGAAGCGATGGTGAGCGCCTGCTCAAGTCTTGTGAAACCCGTCATCGGCAAGCTCACAAGCTTGCTCGGTGATGAGTATAAGCTGGTCAAAGGCGTCAAGAAAGGGATCCGTTTCCTTTTAGCTGAGTTGAGCATCATTCATGCGCTACTGGTGAGGCTCTCGGGCATGGAGGAGCAAATCAATGAGGAAACCAAGGAATGGAGGAACATGGTGCGTGAGTTATCCTATGATATCGAAGATTGCATCGACCGTTTCATGTATCGTCATAGCCTTGGCGATGCCAAGGCTAATTTTGTACGCAAGATGAAGCGTAAGGTGAAGACTTTGTGGCAAGATCGCTGTATTGGAAAACAGATTCAAGAACTCAAGACCCTTGTTGTTGAGCAGGACGGTCGGCGCAAACGGTACAATATTGATCAACTAATCAATTTACCACAGCCTGTGCCCTTGGACCCTCGAGCACCTGCTCTCTACGAGGAGGCCAAAAACCTTGTGGGCATCGATGAGCCTCGAGAGGAGATCATTGGGTGGCTAAAGGGTGAAGAGAAGCAGCTGAAGGTGGTGTCTATCTTTGGAATCGGAGGGCTAGGCAAGACAACTCTAGCTATGGAGGTGTACCGCAAAATTGAAGAATCATTTGATTGTCGGGCTTTGGTCTCTGTATCTAAAACTCCTGATATCAAGAAGCTTCTTAGAGATTTGCTCTTTCAAATCAACAAGTGCGACTATGACACGTCAGAAAAGTGGGATATGGGGCAGCTCATACCCACGCTGAGGAATATCTTAAAAGACAAGAGGTAACTCTGATTTCTTGTTCGAATACACCAATTAGAATAATGCATGTGTGCGAATCAGCACCTAACACCCATCAGTTGGACATTTCTAATGGCATATAAGGAATTGGCCCAAAAATAGATGGAGGGAGCAATAACTAGCTAGTCATTATTATCCTGTGGGGCTTACATATTCTAAAATAAGCAACATATGTTATACAATAATCCTTTGTGGTACACTCATACAATCTTGTTTGGTTTGGGCACAAAATTAACATGAAAAATTCTCCCAAAAACGCCAGATGCATAAAATTTTAAGTTCAGATTCATTTTATGTTAAGAGTAACAAAAATGAAAAAAACTGGTAAATGATAAATCACATACTAGTATTCAAATAAAACTTATCCTTTTTATTAGTAATACATTTTGAATATGAAATTGAAATTTTCAAGGGTAGTAGAAAACTCTATAGAGTACATCATCAATTTTTGTTCCAAATTTTTCATGTTGATTTGGTGCCCATGTCAAAAGACGATTGCATGAGTATACAGCATACATTGCCTTTTAAGTAAATAGTAGTATTTTAAATGTTAAAGAACCTGTGCGAACCGTAAGTTAATTAGGTTAGCACTGTAAGGGCCATCTTTTTATTAGCCACCGTAAACTGTAGTGAAATTACAGAAAACCTACTCTGCCATTGTTTATTTTGCTCTCTCTAATGCATGTATTCACAGCTACCAACACAAAGTATTCTACCTTTACAAGTTACTCCCTCCGTTTCTAAATAGATGTCATTCTAGGTTCTTATACTTCCACCAAGACACATCTACAAAACATTGTATTACCCTCTTTAGTATATCTTTAGTGTAGTGCATGGTGGTAAATTACATTGAAATAGCTAAAGAGGAGGAGGTATAGAAGGAAAAAATGGTGAAAAGTTACCTCGAAATTATAGAATGACATGTATTTGGAAACAAAATTTGAAAGCGAAAATGGCATGTATTTGAGAATGAATGAGTAATAATGAGGAGCATATTACACACATCCTCCTGGTCATTTTGTCTTGCATGTCAGTCTTGTCACGTTATTAATTTTGTGCTTAGTGAAAATATGCTCTGTATGTTGCACGGGAGGCAGTACTACAGTCAAGACAAATAATGGTAGCCATACTAATGCAATTCCGGAACAAATGCATATAGGTACTTCATCGTGATTGATGATATCTGGAACACACCAGCATGGGAGCAATTGAAATGTGCCTTACCTGACAATGAGAACCGGAGTAGAATAATTACTACAACACGCATTGAAGATGTGGCCAAATCATGTTGTACCGGCTTTGGTGGGCATATGTACAAAGCTAAGCCTCTAAGTAAAGATGACTCCCGCAGTTTATTCTTTACAAGAGTCTTTGGTTCTAGCGAAGACTGTCCTCAAGAATTGACAGAAGTAGCCAATGAAATTTTGAGAAAATGTGGTGGTTTGCCACTGGCCATAATCAGCATAGCTAGTTTATTAGCCAACAAAAGTCAAACAGTGGAAGCGTGGGTCAAAATTCGGAACTCTATTTCTTCTGCTGTGGAGAAAGGTTCTTCTGTTGAAAAAATGAAAAGCATATTGTTCCTCAGTTATTTTGACCTTCCTCACTATCTGAAGTCTTGTTTGTTATATCTAAGTGTCTTTCCGGAGGATTATTCCATTGATAGGAGACATTTGATATGGATATGGGTAGCAGAAGGATTGATTCCTGGGCAAAACAGAGAAAGTATGGATCAACTAGGAGAAAGCTACCTAAATGAGCTTATCAACAGAAGCATGATCCAACCAACAAAGATTTGGGCAGATGGCAAAAGAGTGAAATTCTGCAGCGTTCATGATATCGTTCTTGACTTTCTTATATCTCAGGCTGTGGAAGACAATTTTGTCGCTACATTGAATGGTGACAATTTTTGTGGAACTTCTTCAAACAAGATTCGCAGGTTATCCCTCCAAGCAAAGTTTTGTGAGGTTTCAGAGTTAGCAAAAGCAATGAAGGATGCATCCCATCTTCGATCTGTTCATATGTTTGGATATGATAACCCAGATCAGTGTATGACTCAGTTTTTGAATAGCCAAGTCTTGCGAGTGCTGAATATAGAAGGTGGATGGGGTTTGAACAACAGCCATATGGAATATATTGGAAGTTTCTGCCTGCTGAAGTACCTGAAAATCAAAGACGAAGCTATCAGGAAGCTCCCAGAAGCAATCGGCAAGCTGCAGCTTCTAGAGATTCTAGATCTGAGAGGGAGCATTCATATTTCAAAGCTACCAACAAGTATTGTTCAACTACAGAAACTAGTGCGCCTTTTTGGTGGATACAATATGGCATTGCCCGACAGAATCCGAAGTCTGCAAGCCCTGGAGGAGCTATCAGGCATCGAAATCGCCCATTCATCCACAAAGTCTATCCAAGGGCTCGGCGAGCTGAACAAACTGAGGGCACTAGATATTTGGTGGGGATCACACTGCGATGAAGGTCGCATGAAAGCATGTACCTCTTCTCTCTCAAAACTTATCGCTAGCGGCCTCCGATCACTCCACATTTGGGAAATGGAGATATCTGACGCCAAATTTTCATGCATGTTTTCATGTGGCACCCCTACACCTCTACAGAGACTTGCCTGTAGAATCCCCACCATAACAAGTCGAATCGGCTTGCTCGTCAACCTCACCCGCCTCTGTATATCTGTTGTTCATGAAGCGGGAGAGGAAGGTTTCAAGATTCTCGCAAGTCTACCCGTGCTGCTCTCTCTTACCTTGTGGTTAGGTGATGGCGTCGTCCACCAAAGGCAGGTCGTCGACAGCCAAGGATTTCAGCGTTTGGTGAGGTTCAAATTTGTTGGTGCGAATGGGGCTGGGTTGATGTTTGAGCCAGGTTCCATGCCAAAGCTCCAAAGGCTCAAACTGGGGTTGCGGGCACAGTGGCAGTTGAAGTATGGCGGCCTAATTCTTGGGTTGCATAATCTTTCCGGCCTCAAACATATCACTGTTGCTATCAACTGCAGTGAAGCCAGATCTGACGAGGTGGAGGGCTTGGAGGGTGACATCAGGGGCGCAGCAGGCATCCTTCCCAACCGCCCCATACTCGAGATAAAAACAAGCTTTTACGACCCTACGAAGCCGGTGAAGGTATGAACTGAAAAGGACTTTCTTCTATCTTTTTGTTTCGTATATTAATGTCGCAATTCCTTTTAAAAAATGCATTATCAAAAAAAATCCTTTTTGCTGATCAAGAGTATGCTGCCGATTTCCTCTGTATATGCCAGATTATTTCCTCGTGGCCGCTATATATCAAATCATAATGTACCACTGCTTAAAAGCTCCTGTGACCATTATGAAAAAAATTAAAGAGAGTTTGCTGCTACATAACTATTTCAATCCTGCGGGACGCAAGCAGGTGCTGTTGACCGATGGATCCTTCAACATGCGCTTCTTGCTGTCTATTATATTTTCAGCTAAGACTGGAGGGAAGAGAAGCTTGGAGGATAATGATGTAATAGGATAGTCTACTTCAATTGGGATCAGTCCTTGATTGGAGAAAAACATGTAATACGGAGGTTGAAGCTAGTTGTGCTGGATTGTGAACAGCAATTGTTGCGGTTTCATTTAAAGGGAAAATTGATGATTTGCCACTCACCAGCCCCACTTGTCGCTTCCCTCCCACGGCGCGAACGTCCCGACGCCGATGGTCGCCGGATGTGTGTACGAGGGGAAAGCTAGATTTGGGAGGAGGGAATACGGGGAAAAGCAGGGGTAAGAGAGTCATTTCACAATTGATTTTGGTGGCAATTCATCAAGAAAAATGTTATGAGTGGCAAATCCTAATCTAGTGCTTTAGTAGTGGCAAATCATCAATTTTCCTATAAAAAACCCTTCGTTTCTTAAAAAGCTAGTCTTACCTTGAGCAAAAGGTTTCTTTGAGTAAAGAAGAAAAGGAGGGCTTATTTGGAATGTGAGAAATAATGTGAGAAAGACTGCATGTATATCCAGAGTACCTGTAATTTTCTCATGCAGTCTGCTGAGTGTATGCAGTTGCCCAGGTCGCTCATAACTTGAGCAGTGAAGTATCAAACTATTGAATGCTGCTTTGTCGGTAGTTTAATTACTAGTGTAATGTAAAACTAGGAACAAATTATTAGGAGACGATAGCAACTGTACACAACAACTCATGCAGTCCGCACTTGCCATAAAACAGGAGTCTGACAGCTGCTGAACAAGAACATTTCTAGCAAGGAGCAAAGATGATGTCAAAAAATTACTGTTTTTTTGTTACCAGGAGAGAGAGAGAGAGACTTCACGTAAAAATCTTGAGACATGAAAATCTTCAACCAATCTCAAATGGAAAAGGAGTAACAGTTGGACTTTTCACCCCAAAAGTGGAAGCACGCGTTGCATTAAGCAGTTGAGATCACCTAAATTTTCTTGCATTATCCACTGCATAGCATTTTGAGTCGTCTTAACGAAAGCTGTGCAGTCTGCAGTGCCAAGATTCATGCTAACCAGATTATGACTCCGTAGATTTCTGAAAGTGAACTCGACAATATATGAGACTTTGACACATGTTCACATCTCGATAGATCTTTAGCACTCACAAACCACCATTATTTATCGTTCTTCTCAAGATTCACAGATAAGCCAATATTCCGTTGGTTCAGAATTCAGAACAAATTACGAAGATACATGCTTGGAGAGCTGATGCCAGAATTGAAACAGGGTACCTATAGGACTCAAAAGTCTGAAATAACTAAGACAGCACGAATGAGATCGAATCAAAACAAGATTTCAACAATTTATGAAGAAGCTGGATGACCATGAGATCGAATGAAGCAAACTAGAGAATAATGATTTAAATCGATAAGTATTCGATTCAGGTATGAACTTAACAAGACTTCATATATTTTTTCCCCTATGCTTTTGACCATCTCTACATATGCTAAGGCGGTAACCATGCCTATAGGATCTTTTCCTCATGGGTTTATCCGTTTATGCTGATCAAGAGCGTGCAGCTGCTGAATGACCCTATATATGCCAGATCTCCTTGTGGCCGCTATGAGCTCAGAATGTACCCCTGCTTAAAAGCTCCTGTGACCGTTATGGAAAAAAAAAAGACTTTGCTGCTACATATATATTTGGACCCTTCACATCTATTTCAATCCTGCGGGAAGCTTTGGTGCCTGATTTCTGTTGCTGATCAATCCTTCAACGTGCGCTTCTTATTGTTTATCACGCTTTTAGTCTTTTGGGAACGACTTGGAATTTGCTGTCCGATGGGAAGGTTCCCATTATACGTATCAGTGCAACATTCTTAAACAATACGTGCAACAATTATATTACTACGTACAATATATTTGGTTTTAAATCATACCGGAGAAGAAACCATAAAAACTTTTGTAATCGGGAGAAATAGTTGTTTGATCTCGTAGCACAATTTTATTTTATTGTTTGACCTTTATAACATTTAAATTTGGATGTGAATATTTTTATAATTTTCTTGATGTTCTTGGTTTTATTTGGAGTTTCTTGGATTTTTGTGTTGCAAGTAAAATCAAGTAAAGGGAAAAGAAAGAATAAAAAGGAGAAAAGGCCATGAAACAAAAAGTAAAAATTTGGAAAATTTGTCATGAGAATCCTGAGCATGTAAGTAAATCATTTTAGCCATAAAATGAAATTTCATACATGGAGAAATGAAGGAATAAAATAAAGAGACAACTTTAAGTTCTAAATAATGCATTGTCAGAATTTACGTAAAATATTGGAATTACAAATGGATCTGTAAAAATTACCATGGAAACCTCAAAGCTATTTATACCTTCATAAATAATATCATAAATTAATAATGTGGATAATGACTTTTTAAAATTTAAAAACCTAAATTATGAAAATCTGGAAATTCCCATGTCAGAATTTTTATTAAATAATGGAGCAACATTTTGAGCTGAAAATTTTACAGAAGAATCCTCAGCTCAAATAAATCTGAAAAAAAAAGTTTAAAAATAATAGACTTCATTTTATTCTCAAAGAAATATTAAAATCAGAAACAAAAATTATGAGCAGTCACTGTTGTAAGAATATTAATAATTTTTCAGTAACTATTTTTAACCCCAAACTTTTACCAGACGTCAAAATCTGTTCAAATACCTTGGTCAAAAAGTTTGATAAATTTCTACCTCTGTTTGACAGCCCGATAAAATCAGAGACTGAGCCAGTTGAATCGGAACTGTCCTTTTGCCTCTTGGTCACTCACTGACATGTGGGCCAACTCATTTCCCGTTCCGTTCTGTTGGCGTGCAACGGGCGAGTCCTCATTCACTGACAGTGGCCCCAGGCACACCCGTCAGCCTCTCCTTTCCTTTCCCTTCTCCTTCTCACTGATCGCTCGGCCAAATCGCGAAGTCTCTCGACTTGCTCCGCTCAGCCGAGATCATCCATTGAATTGCTCCGCGTGTCGTCGTATCACTTCGCGCCAGCACTGTCCAGACTCAGCCACATTCAACCTCGGGCCTCTCACGCCATACCATCTCCATTACAACCCGCGCAACCTTGCCCTGCTCGCACAGAACCGAGGCACAATTCATCTCGGCGAGAATGCAACCGGGGCAGGGCTTTTCCTCAGCTCCTCGCCTATAAATACCACCGTAGATTCGCGATAGAGCCTCCTTTCCCTTCCTTAGCCATTCGCTCAGACCATTCACGGTCTCCTTCCCTGGCCATTTCCCGAATCGAGCGCAAGAGACTGAAGCTGTTCTCCTCTCCCGTTCTACCGCAGGAACCCAAAACGAAGACACAAGTGAATTAAACCAAACCGGTAGGAATTTTAGGAATTCATCTGTCAGAGAGCTTCGTGATACATCCTTGGGTACTTATCAAGCCTTGATTTCAGCTTCCTTTGCCTGTAGCACAGCCGCACTGGTCCCCTTCTTCTCCAACTCTGGCGCGCGGTGATGGGACTACCCGGTGAGTCTCCAAATCATCTAACTGCGAAAATGTAATGCATGTACCACTTGGATGCTCATCCACCTATTCTTCTCCATGCCCAAGCCTTCTTCAACCTTCCCGTCCAAGCAACCATGGTAGCCGCCGCATGCTCTCGGTGGCAGCCCTCTGTGGTTCTTCATTTCCGCAGCCAAGACCACCTCTGGGTGCGGAACCACTCCCTCATGCCCCTTCGCCCACCGGTGGGCCAGCTCCACCACTACTTCGCCGGCGCTGTCATGCCCTGGAGCTTGCTCTGCTTCGGTTCTACAGTGGGAAAGTGAGTAACGCTCAAATAATTTATCACCTCTCCTTTTCACAAGTAAGACATTGGCACAGTGGTAGAGACCAGTCGGTTGAAACGTGACCAGTCGGTTGAAACGTGAAGTCCTGGGTTCGAATCCCCTACCAGCTAATACTGTTGGTCTATTTTCACCATTTTGATACCTCAAGTATATTAGTTAGCCCTCTTTATCTGCAAAGGTCTTCGTAGCCCAGTGGTTTGTTGCTGCTGAACCGAGAGATCCTGAGTTCGATTCCCCTCTTAGCCATTTTATTTTGTTTTTGCTCCATTCTTGATCAACTACTCATATCTTTTGCTAGGAGTATTCAAATGAAACAAACTCAATTTCTAAATTTGAGTTATGCAGTAAGGAGTTAGATTACTTGTAGTTTAATCATGCAAATTGAGTTTGAACAAAAGTCCCTTTTTAGGTGTTATGAAGCAACTATAAAAACTATAGCTCCTAAAATCATGAAGCAGCTAATACTGTTGGTCTATTTTCACCATTTTGATACCTCAAGTATATTAGTTAGCCCTCTTTATCTGCAAAGGTCTTCGTAGCCCAGTGGTTTGTTGCTGCTGAACCGAGAGATCCTGAGTTCGATTCCCCTCTTAGCCATTTTATTTTGTTTTTGCTCCATTCTTGATCAACTACTCGTATCTTTTGCTAGGAGTATTCAAATGAAACAAACTCAATTTCTAAATTTGAGTTATGCAGTAAGGAGTTAGATTACTTGTAGTTTAATCATGCAAATTGAGTTTGAACAAAAGTCCCTTTTTAGGTGTTATGAAGCAACTATAAAAACTATAGCTCCTAAAATCATGAAATAATTTCCACATATTCCTGCTGTTATAAATGTTCCATTTTTACAAAAACATTTAGGGTTGAACTCAGTTTGAATAAAAAAGAAAGCATAGAAAGCCTTTCTTTCATAGAAAATCAAATAGTTGAAAATTGAATCAAACAAACTCAAATCTTCACCAAACTAGTTTTGTTATACTCTTGAGATGACAAAGATTCCAAATATGTAAAAATATTTTGGTTTTATTATAGTTAACACTTAAATGTTCAATAGTCAAGTTTCGATAATTGAATAGTACAAATAGTCATAACTTTCATAAATAAACTTCAAATTTGATAAAACTAATTTTTAGGATCTTATAAAGTGATATCCCTTCTAGTTACGTAAAAATAACTTATTTTGGTGTTGTGCTAAAATATTTTAATACAAGCCCTAATGTTCTGTTATATGGAAAACATCTTGGATAAAAGCCAAATATCGCGGAACCCACTTTAAAATACTCTTAGAGTCATCCCCTGCTTATACCAGAAAAATGAGTAAGTAATCATGTTTAGTATAGTCGCAAATCTAAAATAAAACCAGATTGCCGATAATGTCAATTTTGTGGTCATTTAAGCCACTTCGGCAATCTGTAAAGCTTCTCATTGCCATTGTTTGGAAGAGTAGTCCAAAAGCACACTCCATTATATGTACTACCATAATCTAGAAAAATATTTTATTTAGAACTTACTCTGTATATAAATCAAGCTTCTACAAACGAAAAAATTGTGAAAATGCCACCTCTAAGATTGGCCTTCGCTAAAATGCCATTCTTCTCTCAATGACATGTGGGACCTTCTATGTCTATGACAATGGACCCGAGTGGTATTTTAGCAAGGGCTAATGTTAGGGGTGGTATTATTGTGAACCTCCCCTCGTCTAAATGTAAATTTTGAACGATCAGTGTAAAAACACTAGTTGATATATGAACTACTGTATTCTAGAAAAATATCTTATTTATAACCTGCATTTTCATATAAATCTTGAAGCCAAATAACCTTAAGTGTTAATTATGTTTCATGTTTGTTGACGATCGGGATCGCCAACCGCAAGAAATGAGATGGGGGGTCAGTGTGTTACGAGACCCGAGCTGTGCTTCATTCGAACGAAGGAAGAAAGTAGACGTGGTGATGGTCGGAGCAAGACGACAACGAGCGTGAGACCGAGATTTATACTGGTTCGAGCCCCTGTGTAGGTAACAGCTCTACTCCGATCGCCTTTGCGGCAGTTGTTCTTAACTATTTTCGAGTAAGGGTGTGTTGTACCAAGTTCAACAATGGCTATGTCTAAGCTCGAGCTATGGCGTGTTGTGTGTTGTCTTCGTGTCCCCTCGAACTCGCTGGTCCTCGGTCTTTATACCTCCTCCGACGCAACGGACGGAGAGATTCCTGTTGTGGCCTTCATGCACGTTGAGGGTGGCAAGAATCGCTCCGCATTTGCCGCACGACCGCTTCCTTCCCACGACCCGCGCTTTGGTAACCGCCAGTCAAATGCTTGATCCGAAATCCAAGGGCGGACTACGGCTTCGAACGAGACCCCGCCCGAGCTCGAGGTCGTGCAGGGCCGTGCTCGGGTCCATCGCGCTCTAGGTCGAGCGCCTCGGTACGCACCCAGGTCGTGGTCGGGGCCTTCCGAGCTTGGGGGATCCGTTGACCGCGCGCCGGCCGGTCAAGGAACGCCCAGCCCTCGTCAGCTAGCCCCCGAGGCTTTAGGTCGGAGGGGACACCCAGGACGACCTCGAGCCTTATTCTCGAGACGGGGAAAAACCTCCGTAGGTCTTGGCTCCTTGGCCGAGGTCGGGCGGAGACCACGAAGTGAGTCTTTTGGCCTCGACACCTGGTGACCTTCGGACTTCTCGATGCTGGTACGGATGTGAACGGCTGGCAGGCACTTGGCGCCGTCTCGAGTCTGCAGCCCGAGCCTTAATTGCATCTGTCAAATCGCGGTTGGCACGCCTTTTGAGGCGCCGTGGACTGGATTTTGCGGCGATGCGGCTTATAAACCCAGCACCATATCAACTGTTGAAAACTCTCGCTCTTGCGCTCTTCGCCTTCCAAGCTTCCTCGCCCGAGCAAAGTCCTCCTTTCCTCCTCAGATCAAACCAGCCACGACTACCATGGCCAAGTTAGGGAGGAGCACACTGTCGCACTTGAGAATGAAGGAGCTCGAGTCCTTGGGACTGCTGGATCCATTTATATGGCGGCTGCCGGGCAACGAGACCGAGCCGCACCCCAAGGACGACGAGATCATCTCAGATCGAAAGCACCACGCCCCTTCTTCGACTGCGGACTCGGAGAGCGAGTTCGTCATGCGAAGGTCCTCTCCACCGCGACATCGAGCTCATCAACTCGTGCCAAACTCCGCTCTCCTTCTCACCATCTTTTCCCATCTATGTGAGGGATTCCTAGGATCCTCCCGACCCCTCGCTTCTTCCCAGATTTTCACCTCTTCCGCCTCGGAAGGACCCCGTGGTCGGATGCCTCTACTTCCACATGCGGGTCGGGGCTCAAGTGGTCCTTCCCCAAGTTCCAACCTCGGGACTCCCTCGGTCCGTGATCCGAGCGTTGGTTCTACCTGAAGAGGGGCGAGGTCGGTACGCTGGTGTACGAGGGGGCCCCCATCCCCGGGAAGAAGGAGACTCCGGAGGCGGACGACCTCGAGGTCGACGAGGAGGCCATCACCCTCATACACATCTGCGCCATGCGCGGCCTCAACGGGCAAACGATCGCCAACGACTTTCTGCGGAATCGCGTGTCCCCTCTTAGGAGGAGGATGCACCCGTTCTACGAGATCTAGGGGCACGACGATCCGACCCGCGAGGGCACGTCTGGTAAGTCTTCTTGCCCCAAGGTCTTGCTCGAGTCCACCCTTCGACCTTTCTTGACGGCCGCTTCTTTTGCAGCGCCGAAGGAATTGAATCCTGGGTCTCTGCCAGGATGGTTGAGATGTTTGGGAAGCAAAAGACGAGTACGCCATCGGCGATTCTGCCCCAAGAACGTGTTCGACGAAAGGCCGAGGTAAGCCACCCGACCAAGCGCTCGAGTCATGTGCCCACGAGCCCCTTCTTGAGCTTCGCTTGCTCGCAGGTCCACCAGGAGTTGTTAGAGACGGCCAGGAGGATGCTCCCGCTGCCCGGCGGGGGCAAGAGCAGGAAAGGGAGGAAGAGACCTCCCCCGGCTGGAACAAGCCACCCAGAGGCGAAGAAGCGCCACGTCGAGTGGGGGGACTGCGCCACGGTAAGGATCCCACTGGCCGAGCCCCCGAGCCCATGCTTATGCGCCTTGCTGGTTGATGAGTTTTTCCCCTTTTGCAGCAGCAGAGCGCGGCAGCCGCGGCCAGATCTTCGAGCCCTCCCCTGGCCCTAGAGCCTCGAGCTCGGACCCCCGCTGCGGTGGGCGATGCTGAGCCGGCTCGGACCTCGAGACCCCAGGTCGTGAGGACACGCAAGCGAAGTGCCCCCTTGGCTTCGGGGCAACAAGACCTTCGTCGACCTTCAGCGAGACGGAGGCTGGTGACCCAGGTAAATCCCCGGCTTCTCGTGCTGCACCGTCCCCTCCACATCTTCCTAGCTTAGTGTATGTTTTTTATCGCAGACATTGAGCGCCCGAGCTCGAAACTTGCCCGTTTTGACGATGGCTGTTGTCCAGGGCGAGTCCGAGTCCGAGGAGGAAAACACCTTCGAGTTGGTCCTACGCCGCTCCTCGAGCCGGGCGCGCACTTCTTCTGAACTCCCGAGCCAGCCCCTGGTCGGCGAGTTCTACCAAGGGCTCGACGATTCGTCTGAGGAGGACGAGCCCGCGACCAGCGAGGACTACGACGCCGGCGAGGCCCACGATGCGGCTGCTGCCGTCGACCCTCCCGAGGCGTGGGAGGACACTCAGAGCTTCGTGGCAGCGCCCAAGGCGACACCCCGAGCTCCCGGCCGCTCGGGCGCCGAACCATGACGCCACCGGCCACCGAGGTCGACTCAGTCGGAAGTTCGCAGACCTCCCAGTGGCATGGCGTCGGGTCGGCCGGGTGCCGAGGTCACAGACCCCAGGCCACGGAGGCCGAGAATGCCACAGCGGATCCGGCCGCCATCCCCTTGGCGCCGGAGACGAGCGGGGCCCCGATCGCGGAGGTCGGGACTAACACCGCCGCCACGCCCTCTCCCGTCGTCGGGCTAAACCCACCGGAGAGGCGGTTGACTCGACGCCCGGGCGGGTTCAAGGCCTCAGCCCAGCGCGCCAATGGTGGTCGGGTCGACCTCGACGCTGGCGTGGCGGTCGACGAGGAGGAGGAGATCCCTCGCGATCGTATCAATGACCACGAGGAATTCACCCGCGCACGCCTGGAGGGCCATCTCCACGAGGTAAGGGTCTTCCCGCACACTTCGTAGTTTGTAGCCTGGTCTCCTTGTCCCCTCTCATTTCGGGCTACCCTTTTTGTCGTGAAGGTGATCGATCATGCCTCTTGAGGGCTACGAGGCCTTCAAGAGCATGCCGACGTGCTGAGGGGCCTCCTGGACGCAGTAGAGGCGCGGGTGGCTGAGCGCGCCAAGCTCATCCGGACCACAGAGGTCGAGCAGGAGGAGCTCGAGCAGAAGGCCCAAGAGCTCGTCGACCTGCGCCGGACGATGAGGGCGCAGGAGGTAGCCCACGCGGCCGAGCTCGAGTAGGCCAGAGCCTCCGAGCGCGAGCGCGGCTTTAAGGTCGTGGAGCAAGAGCGCGCACGGTCGGTCAAGGCGCTCGAGGCTGAGCGGGCCAAGGTCGAAGCACTGGAGAAGGCTTCCGCGGAGGCGTCGTCTTCCGAGCTTGAGGCCAAAATCCTTAGGCTTGAGGAGGAACTTGGGCGCGCCAACAAGGCGCTCGAGACCGAGCAGGCCAGGGTCGAGGTCTTGGAGAAGGCCGCTGCGGAGCAAGCATCCTCCACGGCGAGGGCGTTTCCTGAGCTCGAGACCAAAATCCTCGAGCTTGAGGGGAAGCTCGATCGCGCCACCAAGGCGCTCGAGGCCGAGCACGCTAAGGTCGAGGCGCTGGGGAAGGATCCCGTGGAGAAGTCGTCTCCCGGGCTCGAGATCAGGGCCCCCGAGCTCGAGGAGAAGCTCGAGCGCGTCAGCAAAGCGGCAAAGAGCGCCCTGGCCCAGCTTGAAGACGAGCGGCGTCGAGCCGTGGATGCTTCCCAGCAAGCCCTCCAGCTCCAGGGTGAGATTGCAACCCTGAGGGCAAAAGTAGCCAAGCTCGAGTAGGAAAAGTTTGCCCGCGAGATGGCCGACCTATAAAAAAAAGCAAGAAATGTACTAACCGAAACAGATTGTTTTTGGTGAACAAAGAAACCTCGTTCCTGTTTTAAATCCATAGTTTTGGGTCACTTGGAGTTTTTTTTGCTTCGTGGTTAGCTAGCTACACCGCTTCTTCCGGGTCTTGGCGCCGATAGGATAGTCTAACCCAGCCCCCGTTGGGCCCGAGGTCGAGCGACGCGTGCCTTGGGCACAAGACGTAGATACGGACAAGTGGCCACGACCTGCAGAGTTAAGAACAAGTCCGCAAAAGTAGAGTGACACAAAGCGAACTCGTTAAGTAGATGGGCACACCCAGATTAACGTTCAACGACCATCGCGCTACGCGACCGCTCAACAAATAAAGTGGCGAGGCTCTCTCGGCCGGGCGCAGGGGAGAGCTAGATTGCGAAGAGGTTCGCTTACGCTTTAGCTCTTCCACGGGGTGAACGCCAAACTCACGACACTTAGACTAGAAGTGAATGCGCCATGAACGAAGGTCGTGTTCAGAGGAAAAGGAGTATCGGAAAAAGAATGTATAACACAAGTGGAAGCAGTATAAAGGGCTAAAATGGAAGAAAAATTTTATTGAAATGTAAGGTATAGAGGTTACACATAAAACTTCCGGTCGATCTATGTTCCACGAGCTAGAGAGCTCTCGCCATCGGCATCGCTAGCCGTGAAGCCCCCGGCGATCTGTTGAAACGACTCAGAGGGGCCCTCCCACTGTGGGGATAACTTGTTGGTCTTTGGACGAGCCTGAATCCGCCTCAGGCTAGGTCCCCAACAAGGAGCTTCCTAGGTCGATCGACCGAGACGCATGTCTGCGAAGAGCTTGCGTGTAGTGCGTTGATCGTAGCAAAGGCACAAGATCTTACTTCTTCGCGAGGGTAAGGTCGAGAGACCGATTCGTGCTCAAGTCGACTTGGTCGACTGTCGACTCGGCAGAGCCCAACAGAATCCTCGAGAGGGGGTGATCGCCTTCGGACCAACACAAGCCGGAAGGGTGTGGACCACAATGGCTCGGCTTGTCGTGGTACGAATAGACCATAGGACGTGGGAAGTTCGCCCACCTGTGCCTTGCCGTAGCAATCGAGCTCATCTCGCAACTCGCTTCTTGACGCCCCGGACGACGGTTCGCTGGCGGTTCCACGCTCTGTTGTTCGGGGTGAGCCACCGGCTTAAGCATATTTTGATGCCGAAGTTCCTCGCAAAACTCCCGGAACAACTCACCGTAAACCGGGTACCGCTGTCGCGATAAGTTTGCATGGAACCCCGCACTGGTGACCACGAACAATCGGAAGAAACGAGCGGCCGCCCGAAAGCGATTATGGTCGAAATTGGTTCACTTCTATCCACTTGGTGAAGGTATCAACGGGCATTTAACAGAACTTCTTTCCTCCGGTTGCTTGAGGAAGGGGCCGAGGATGTCCGCATTCATGTCGAGAAGGGCCAGCGAACGGATGGTCTGGAGCGATAGGCGGCCGGTGCGATTTCGGGCGTGGAATTGGCATGCTCGGCAAGTGCGACGATATCACGAGCATCTGAGCGCTGCGTTAATAATAATACCCCATGCGGAAAGCCTTGCCGACCATCGTCCTGTACGAGGAATGTGCTCCGCAGAGGCCTGAATGGATGTCATTTAGTAGGTACTTACCCTCCTCTGTGGAGATGCACCGCGTCAGATGCCGAAAACATTGCGCCAGAGAGCTTTCTCGACGAAGGTATAGACTCGCCGCGCGCTGATCCGCTCTCTCGGTGGTCGGGTGGCGAGTCGCCCCTGCAAGGAAATTGTGAATGGCCTTGGCCCAGAGGGATACCTTCGACCACGCCGAGCACGACCTCTTGGTCGGAGATCGACGGACGCCGCCGCTCTGTGATGACGCCGGTGATATCGCTGTCGGAGGAGCCGAGCTTGGAGAGGAAGTCCGACTAGAGTTGTCCCTCCCGATGTGCTTGAGCTCCGTGTTCGGAACCACTTTCCATCTTACGTACCTCGGCGAGGTACTTTGCCATCGAGTCTCCCGAGCACCGGTAGTCCTTGTTGAACCGTTGATGATTTAGCTGGAGTCGCCTTCACGACTGGGCCGGCAAGACGCCCAATGCCTTGCAAGCTCGTAGCCCGCCAGAGGGCCTCGTATCGCCACATTGTTGGTCGCCGAAAGCCAAAACGAATTACGATCTCAACTTGTCGCTGCGGGTAAGGATAAGGATCCCGCCCCGAGTGCTTGAAGGACCTTGAGCCGTCAAGAACATGACCTGTGGCTTCCTCTTCGACCAAGTTCGGGAGCGGTCGGACGCTCGCCGACCACGGTCGGGCGAGCACTTGCGATTTTATGGTCAGGCGAGCCACGACTTGGACGCCGAACGCCGCTAGCTCCATGGCCCATTTGGCGATTCATCCACCACCTCTGGGTTCTCAGATGTCCCCGAGCGGAAGTTGCTCGACGACCACGGAGTGCGCCGAAATAGTGCCGAGCTTGCGCTGGCCATGAGGAGAGCATATAATAGCTTCAGACCTGGGTAGCGCCTTCGGCCGTGCAAGACCTCACGATGTAATAAATTGGCGTCTTTGCTAAGACCCCGCTCCGCCACCAGAGAAAGATCGACAAAGATGGGTGGTGGTCATGAGGTAGAGCAAGCAACCTCTCGCCAGTTGTGCGCTAAGGAGGGGTGGGGACGACAGTATACCTTCAAATCGTCGAAGGCGGCTGCGCCTCGAGTCCACTAAAGCCCCGTGCTTGCGCAGAGTTTGAAGAATGGGAGCCGCGCCGCCGAGCCTCGAGATGAACTCGCCGAGGGCGCCATGTGGCTGAGGCTCAGACCGCTTGATCAAGTCGGGCGCCATCTTCTCGATTGCCTCGATCTTTTTTGATTCGGCCGACCCCGAGCCCCGATCATGTAGCCGAGCACCTTCCCGACGCCACGCCAACACGCACTTCGGATTGAGCTTGATCTTGTGCTCGCTCAGTTGGCGAAGGTTTCCTCGAGGTCGCGAACGTGGTCGCCTCGGCGGGCTCTTGACGATGATGTCGCCCACGAGACCTCAAGGTTTCGCCCGATCCGAGGCTCGAAAGTCTTGGTCATCGACGCCAAATGTGGCCCTCAGATTGCGCAGACTAAACGACATGGTCGATAGCAATAGGTGCCAAACGGCGTGATGAAGGAAGTCTTGTTTCGCCGTCGACCGCCACTTTGATCCGTGGTATCCCGAGTAAGCATCCAAGAAACTCAACATCTTGGCATTCACGGTGGAGTCGACGATCCGTCGATGCGCTGAAGCGGAAGTTGTCCTTCGCAAGCCGAGTTCAACCTCGATGGTCGACGACATTCTCCACTTTCCTCCTTTCTTCGCGACGATGACCGGGTTGGCTACCACTCGGAGTAGTTAATCTCACGGATGAAACCGCCTTCAAGAGCTTGTCAAGGTTCTCCTTGATGACCGTGACCTTCTCCGGGAGAAGCGGCGCAATTTCCGGGCGCATGTGTCGAGAGCCGGATCCCACTGCAACTTGTGCTCGATCACCTCCTCAGACGCCGCATGTCTGCGGGTTCCTGCTTAATATACCTTTGTTGGCGCTGAAAGAAGGTGACGAGCTCGAGTTCCTATTTGGAACTCACTCGGCCGAGACGTGGACGCACTCGTCGGGTCGCTTTCATCGAGCAAGACATGCCTTCGTTGTCTCATTGGTCGATCGCCGCTTTTGGCGGGCGTTCTTTGTCGCCGCCCGGACTACATTGGGCAAGATGCTCGCAAGAGCCAAGGCCTTGGTCTCACATCCATGTGCACCGCAGATCTCCTCAAGACGGATGATGATGCCTGGGGCAGTGACTTTCATACATCGGTGGCTATAATGGTTGGCGGCCATGAACTTGACCAAGGCGGCCACCCGAGGATGGCGTTGTACGGAGGTCGCCTCGACCACCTCGAAGGTGACCACCGGGCGGAAGTTGTCCAAATCGCCGAAGGTAACGGCAAGACCACCTACCCTAGGGAATGGTCGAGCCCCTGCACGATCCCGAAGAAGGGAATGGCGATGCTTTGACCTTCGACGGGAATCAGATCCCGGCTGCTACCGCCGCAGAAGTTAAGAGAGCTGCCGCCGTCGACCATGACGCCGACCGACCGCAGTATTGCTGATGGTCGGGTCACGACTAAGGCGGTCTTCGTGTCTCGGGCCATACCGAGAGCGCCCTCTCGAGAGAAGGTGATGGTGGCCCCACCACTGCGGTGGTCGCTCAACGGCTTCCCAATGGCGACCGGTAGATGGTTCGTGCGGCGGCCTTGACTCAAGGCCGATCGGTAGGCCGACGAGCCACCGAAGATGACATCGATCCGGGCCGCCTTTGCCGAACTCCAAATCGAGGTCGCGTGTTCGCCACGGCTAGCATTTTGTTTGCCGGTCGTCATCCTTCGGAGCACGGGCATCTCACCCCGCCCATCATAGAAGGCATCCAATTTTATTTTGCCAAGCCCCGCAGTTCCGCAGGTCGTGGGCGGGCCGCCTGCGGAAATAGGCGTAACTTTGCTTCATATCCTGCCCTCGCCCCCTGGCCGAAAGCATCGCCTCCGGGGCCCCGGTCGTTGGCCTCTCTGTTGGGGTTGGTTCGCTTCGCCTGGTGAGGTCGAGGACGACCTTGGCGAGGCTTGGAGTCCTCCCGAGCTTGACCTCGGACCTCGAGGACCTCGCATTGGCCATCCGCCGAAACGATCACCCGCGGTAGACCTCCGCCGCCCCTGCGATCACGCTTCCGCTTCTTGGAGGTGGTGCCGTGGTCGACGCCACTGGAGTTGGACGGGTCGGCCTCTGCTTGGTTTAGACCAAGCTTACCTTGGTCGTAGTCGCGTTTCCAGCGGACGGCGTCGTCTCGCCGTGCCTGCATCGCTCCGCCATGCGAAAAGCTTGTTGATGCCGAGCCTCGAGGTAATCTCCAGGTCCTCGGTGAGGCGCCAATCACGGACCCCGAACTTGAAGGCTTTGATGATGGCCTCGTCAGAAATGCTCGGGATCAGTTCCTCGTGCAAATGAATCGCCGCACGAAGTCGCCAGAGCGGCTCGTTTTGCCCCGATGACACGATCCAGTCCTTCTCCCTACCCGCCGCCAGAATAACTCGAAAGTTGGAGCGAAGGCGTTCAGATTTGGCGCCACGACCAAGGAGCCAGTTTCGCTTAAAAGCCGTGTTCTTGCGGCCCCGGCCCAAAGACGGCCGGAGGTAGTTTGCCATCACGAGCTCGTCTCCTACCGCCAGATAGCGGTCGAGTAGATGGACAAGAATTCGTCGGGGTTCTGGTCCCGCCGGCGCCGATCCGTGGCTTGAACCGAAGCCGCCATCGCGACGCGACGAAGGCCGCTTGAGACGCCATGCGACCATAGGTCGACAAAGGCCGAGTGTGGTCATCACCGACAAGATCCTCCCGCCGGATTGAGTCGAGGCTGCTCTCGCCCGACCTCCGGTGGGAACGCCACGGTGTCGCACGGAATCACCGTAGGTAACGCAAGCGTCCCGGACTCTTCGGCGCTCGGGCGGAACGCCCAGGAGAGTTTCGCAGACGGTCACGGCCGACTCGGAGTGGCTTGGCTCTGGCCCGCCCTACTTGGTACGGTGCCGCGGACGCCGGCGGCTCTGCAAGTAAAGCCTCGCCCCGAGCCCGCCGCTCCGGCTAGCTCTGGCAGAGGCGTCCGACGCGGGCGACGCGCGATGTGTTATCATTACTTTTCGAGCGGGTCCCAGTGCCGACTTTGTCTTGCGGAGGCATGACCTCGTCGCAGCCGATCGAGTTCTTTGGCGTGGCTCGCCAAAGAGCTCCGATCTCGCCCTATC
The DNA here is from genome assembly GCA_036346375.1 of Guadua angustifolia. Taxonomy (NCBI): domain Eukaryota; kingdom Viridiplantae; phylum Streptophyta; class Magnoliopsida; order Poales; family Poaceae; genus Guadua; species Guadua angustifolia. The sequence goes on from JAYEVE010000446.1 coordinate 181,235, forward strand.
GGGTCGGCCATGACTGGGCGATAAGCGCGAGGCACTCGTGAGAGGGAGCCGGGCGCCCAGAGGACGTCCGCCTTCTCTCGGCCTTCGCCGAGGGCGGTTATGGCTTGTTGATGGCGACATGCACCATCCGGCGGGCGTCTTTGGGTCTCGCGATCACGGTCATCCACATCTCCCTCCGCGCCATGACCGTCCGCTATTAGAACGTGCTGCTCGAGTGGCGGCGGCGAAGGCGAAAACAGGGACATCGAGTCGGAGTCCGTGCCCGAACCCATGCTCAAGGAAAGCCCGTCGATGAAGTGCGCCATGCTCCTGGGATCTTGATGTCGTTCCTGCGAATGAGCAAAGCAATCTGGCCCCACGGTGGGCGCCAGCTGTCAACGATCGGGATTGCCAACCGCAAGAAATGAGATGGGGGTCAGTGTGTTACGGGACCCGAGCTGTGCTTCGTTCGAACGAAGGAAGAAAGTAGACGTGGTGATGGTCGGAGCAAGACGACAACGAGCGTGAGACCGAGATTTATACTCGTTCGAGCCCCTCGCTCTAGGTAATAAATTTACTCCGCCGCCTTTGCGGCGTTGTTCTTAACTATTTTCGAGTAAGGGTGTGTTATGTACCAAGTTCAACAATGGCTATGTCTAAGCTCGAGCTATGGTGTGTTGTGTGTTGTCTTCGTGTCCCCCCTGGAGCTTGCGCGTCCTCGGTCTTTATACCTCCTCCATACGCAACGGACGGGAGAGATTCCTGCCAGGCCTTCATGCACGCTTGAGGGTCGGGCAAGAATCGCCCGGACTTGTCGTGACGATTCGTCCTTTCCCACGACCCGCGCTTTGGTAACCACCACCAAATGCTTGATCCGAATCCAAGGCGGACTACGGCTTGAACGAGACCCGCCCGAGCTCGAGGTCGCTTGGGCCGCAGCTCGTCCATCGCGCTTAGGTCGAGCGCCTCGAAGCACCTGTGTCGTGGTCGGGCCTTCCGAGCTTGGGGATCCGTTGATCGCCACGACCGGGCCAAGGAACGCCACCCTCGTCAATGTTCTTGCCGATTCAGTATAACGTAAATTTCATAATGTCACATAAGCTTTTTCAACGATGAATATAATGTCACGTCTAAATCCTAGAACTTATGAAATTAGCTTAGTAGTGCTCTTCAAAGTATAAACTACCTGCTATAAGAAGGTAATCTCATTTCACCATGATTTGTATATTAATCTTGTTAGCTTAATAACCCTAAGTGTTCACAGTTTTGAAGACCGTAATGGGAATGAATGAACTTTGAGTATAAATGAGAAATCAATAATTATGATATTTGTATCACCAGAACCTTCTTAAATATCGTGAAAATGATACCAGTAGCCTGAATCAATAGATCTAACTTACACGAAACTGGTTCTATGCGAAGTCAACCATAGATAAAGCACTAATCATAGTCATTTGTTATCATTTAAGCCTTTTCATCAACTCGTAAAGTGGCTCATCTAAATCTGAATTCGATGAAGAATAGTCTAGAAATGATCTTTAAGTTATGATCTGTAGTAATTTAGAAAAATATTCTTACTTTATCTTACTTTGAATCTGAATCCTATTAGAGCAAAACCCCTAAGTGATAAGATTTCCAGAAATGTATTGTGAATATTAAAATCAATGAACCTTGCAACTAATGATTAATTCTATTAATCTAAACAATTTTTGCATCTTGAATTCATAAAATAAGATTAATAAATTCATAAAGTGCAATCCCTGTTTCCTGTGAAGAGTCTTTATTTGTTTTGCTATCTATTTTCTTTTTGCCCTATTTGAAGTTTATTATTTGCCATATTTCCGTTGATCGGCGGGTAGAACCCGACGTTGTTGATTTCGTCGTTGCCATCGTCAGCCGCAATCTTCGTCTTCGTCGTAAGCAAAGATTAAGCAAGGCAAGCACCCCTTTGATCATATTGATCCCAGTATTTAATTTTCCTTTTGTTTATCAAATGGTTTTATGCATGCGTTTACTTTAGATAAATTTGCTATTTTGTGGTTCTGGTAGTTATACCTGTTGTCTCATGAATCTCCTTTGATAATCATGGACATGTGAACATTGATAACCATAGGTTAAGGATAGGCAATACTTAATGTCATCATGGGTATATGTGATTACATATTATTCATGCCTAGCCATGCTTTAGAATCAATAAAGCAGATGATCAGATCAAAATTGTTTCCTGAAAATGATTGGAAATGGCACTGTTGGTTGCTGGAAATTTTGATTAAAAACCCAAAATAAAACTATTGTTTTGATGCGGGCGATTATTGGCAATAGCTGAGTGTGCAAAGGGAATTGCACGTAGTGTAGGGTGAAGTGTCGCCCGTGTCAATTTAAGGACTGAGCAATGGGACGCTATTGATCCCAAATTTCCGTGCAACCATGAGGGCTATTTGTGGGGTAGCCTTAGCCTATTAAGTTATTTAGACATGGCTTTGCTCTTTGGTAGGTCGAGCTAGCGTACACTCCATTTCGATTGCTTGTGAGGGGCTTCCATACAGTTCGTGTGGGTAAATGCTTGGCTGGTGCAATGGTGTACGCCCTGCCGTGTTCAGAAACATTGTGTTGGGTGTGATGAAAGTGGATCCACGACTTGGGTGTGTGTTTCTGTCTCTACGGCGGGGGTTAACGTCCCGGGCTGGATCAAAGTTATGTCTAAATAATGTAACGGCTATGTATGATCGAAAGATCATAACTTGTGGGTAAAGTTGTACACCTCTGCAGAGTTTAAATCTAATCGATTAGCCGCGCCCGCGGTCATGGGAACTTAGTGAAGTCATTCTAATGCTAGACTTTTGTATTTTCTGAAAATGGGCTTTGGTTTGAACTTGTTTTAGCAACTGTTGCCTTATGTCAAAGGGCCGACATTGATGGATTTCAGGATTTGGATTGTTCGTCGCTCACGTCATAGAGGACTGTGAGTGTTACTTATGCTTTTCTTATTTATTATCAATTAAACTTGCTCTTATAAATTTTCGTTTGCAAATAACTTGATTTACAAATTCAATTTCGCTTTACGCAAATTAACTGTAGTAGCCTCCTTTGATTTGGCCTGCATTTATGCATTTGCAAATACCACCTTTAAGTCTTGCGGAGTACGAAAGTACTCACCCTTACTTAATTTATTATTTTTAGGTGGATTAGTTGCGAAGCTTCGGAAGTTTGTTTTCATTGCAGGATGCGAGATCTTCAACGTGATCTTTCTATGTATTTATGCCTGGTTAGTTGCCTGTGGGATGGATAGGCACACTACAAGGCCTTGCTTGTTTTGCTGCTATATTCTCTAAGTCGTAAGATTTCTTTGTATAATAGTTTCCGCTTAATTAATATAATGTATGGTTGTGATTCCAATTGTTGTAAGTGTGCGTACTAGCTACTGATCCAGGGACTAGTACTGTGTGCACATTAGATTACCATTTTTGCATTCTATGTAAAAATGGGGGTCATTACAGGCATTGATCTAGTATATACACAAGGTGTCACCTGTTTCATTTACTTTCGTGTACGGCAAAATCTATGAGCTGCAGATGAAATAAAACGAGAAAGAGAGCGGTTCGTTTAACGAATAATACCTCTATTATGTGCGGAAGATTTTGAGCTCATCCAAGGCACAAGGTACATTTTTTTTTGCGAAAAAGCCCTTCAAGAATTCTGAAATCGCGAATAGGTCCTCCCACTGGTTATTTTGCAGAAAGGGCTTCGGAAATTCTAAAATTGCGAACAGGTCCTTTCGTGGTAAATTAGAAATCGCGAGCGGACCCTTCTATAGGTTATTTTGCAAAAAAGACCCTATACTCCGGTTCTTTCGACCCGGGAGATTTGAAAAAAAATTGAAATCACGAACAGGTCCTTCCGCCGATTATTTTGCGAAAAGGGCCCTACAGTTCCGCGAATTCGACGCAGTCGCCGGTTCTTTCGGTCTGGAAGATTTTTTAAAAAAAATTGGGATCACGAGTAGGTCTTTTAGCCGGTTCTTTCGAATTTGCGGTATAGGTTTTTAATATGTGAACTTGCAAAATTTCATTTTCAAATTTATCTCTGGTATAGGTTTTTTGGGTTTTTGCAACCAGGGCAGAATTTGAAATAGAAAGTTCGGAGGTTCACAGATCTTTACGAGAAATTTGATCATTTGCTTGAAAGTCACACTGGCTTCAACAGTTTAACATCATATCCATTGCAATGGATCGTACACACCAAATTTCATAAGCCAATGGTTATTTATCTTTTGAACAATTTTACCGGTTATCTTTCTTTCCCTTTCTTCCTCCTCTCTTTTTTTTTTCTACCATGGTAGACCAGGCGAGCTGTTTTTCCTCTAGCTCCATTGCACACCACCGCACTACTGCCAGACATGTTATGGTCGAAGGCCGTCGCCCGTCTTGGACAAATTTCGCTTGTCGCTTTCACCGCACTCCTTGCTCATCGCCACTGGGGCGCCCCTGCATTTTGGGGGCCCTGGGCTAAAACTTATATGAAGGCCCTTCCACCTCCTTTTATATATACACACACATAGACATATATTATATCTATGTATATATATGCATGTATATATATATAGTCTTATAAGCACACGTCATCGAAGAAATTAATATTCGATGCACAAAAAATACTTCTATGGAACAATGTAAAGTTTATGAAATGACAAATGTAAATTGTAATCATAAACACTTACTTGGCACTTGGCATCATCTTAAAAAATTTCTTCTAACATTTTGTGATACAAAGTCATCGATTATACTATTGATATCAATCTCGTCCAATAACTTCTTCTCGATGCATAAAGTCACCAAATCATTTAACCTTTCTTGAGTCATTGTTGATCTCAAATAGTTCTTCAACAATTTCAATTTTGAAAAACTTCTTTCAGCCGATGCAACAGCCACAGTCACAGTAAATAAGATTCGATAAGCAATGGAGACATTAGGATAATAATCTACATCTCTAACATGCTCGAAAATCTCCATAGCAGACAATACACCATCTGGCAAAGTGAATTTCATAATCTTTAATTCAGAAATAAGATCATGTACCTTAACATCAGATGAATCATCATGAGAGAAAGTGTCTGCAAATTTAGTGTAACACTCTTTAAGTTCACTATCATTTAATGACTTCAGGATGCTTGAGCTTATCAGATCAACTCAGCACACGTTTACTCGCGACTGGGCCAAAAGCCCATGATGTAGTTGCATACTTAGGGGCCCCATAACTTTGGGGGCCCTGTATGCCGCCCACCCTACACACCCCCAGACTGCCCTGCTGCTGCTGGCTGCCGCCGTCTCGTCCTCCCCCTGTTTGCCACTGCCCTTGCCCCTTCATCCTCGAGGAAGGGGCCGCGTTAACACCACAGTGAAGCGAGGCTACCCCTTGCCAAGCACTCTGCAAGCATGTGTGAGGTAGTGGTTTTGGCACCAAATTTGTGGTAGAACGCTGGCGACCTGGACGGCGACGGAGCCGCGGGCGAGGCACCGTGCGACGTAGTCAGGGGCCTCGAAAATGAGGGCCTTTTGGGGTGGCGTCCTAGAGAAAGATGAGCCGCTTAGCGGCGTTGAAGGCGGAGGAGGGTCGGACATGGTCAGAGGCTCGGAGCTAGGTAGAGAAGAGAATAGAAGAAGAGGAAGGGAAAAAGAAGAGGAAGGGAAGAAGAAGAGGCAAAATTGGTATTTATTCTTCAGAAGGATAAATAATCAATTGGCTCATAAACTGTGGTGCATATGATCTGTTACCGTGGATGTGATGGCAAATTGTTGAAGCTGTTGGGTTGATCTCGTGTGGGCTCGGTCAAAGACCAGGCCCACGCCACCTTCGCGCCCTGATCGGGGGCGCAACAACCTCTTGGTTGCGGCCCCCACACGCCGCAATAATATAAAAAGGGCACAAGGTCAAGACGCGAACCAACGTTCGTCGTTGCTCCTTCGCCGACATACCCACGAGACCGATCTAAACCCTAGCGTGGAAGTGATTCGGAAAGGCCGACGCCGCCTTCATCCTCTTCTTCCTCTCGACCTCCATCCCGGGACGTGCACGGAGAAGAAGGAACGCCACGATCCTCTACATCACCCGAAGGCATCGACCTCACCATGGCTTCGGATCAAACGGCAATGGCGGCAACACCGAAGGTATGCATCAAATGCTCCTAGATCTAGTGGTTAGAGGTGAAGGGGAAGGTCCTAGACACTAGCAATTTCTATCAATGGTATCAGAGCAAAGGTTTTACCCTAACCCTAACCCTAGAAGTGTTGGAACCTTCGGGTTTTGTCTCAATGCGAAGAAATTAGAAGGAGAGGAAGAGTCTTTAGCCTCAGATTAGAACCCTAAAATCGGGATTTCCCCAAATCCGTAAAACCCTAGTGCTTTTTTCCCCAAAATCCCAAGAAACCGAATCATAGAAAATCAAGAAAAGGGGAAGAAACCTTACGGCCTCCGCATCGCTGCCGTCAGGACGAGGAAGATCACCGCCGTTCGTGCTCGCCGACGCTGCGGCGCCGCCATGCCCGTCGCGTCATTTGCTTCCTCCGGTAAGCTTCCTTGGCAAGGCATCGCCGCAAGCCACTCGACGGCGCCATGTCCACCCACGGGCGGACATGCGCACCGGCGAAGGGCCTGCAGACGGTGCCGCCACTCCTCCGAGCTTGCTCTCTCTCGCGCGTATGCACTGGAGACGAAGCACTCGGGCTGAAGCGAAGACAAATGAAATTAGGGTTTTGGGGGCTCCGAAATTTTCGGTGTTTTATTCCGTGCTGAAGAGAATCTCGGTCGTTCGATTCAATCCAACGGCGCTGGATCAGTGCGGCCCGGCTGAGGGTTTTGAGCCCAAAGGGGAAAGATTCTCGCCCAGCCCAGTTGTGGCTTCAGAATCGGATGCTACGGAGAGAAAAAGGTTTCTGGCCGATTCGCCAAAGTCAAGCTCATGACAGTTTTTTATATATACAGCATTAGTCTACAAATGTATTTGAGTATTAAATAAAGTTTTTATGCATGCTGTAAATACAGTAATAAGGTACTGGTTGAGTTCATGTTCTGTCCATTTTTTATTCCGCTGCAAGTTTAAAATTTTCTTTTCTCTGATTAAATTGAAACAAACGTGGATATTTAATTAGAGAAAATAGTAAATGAGATGTTTTATAGTATTTCGCATATGGTAATTTTATTTTCTGACCAACGTTGAAAATAATTTTGCCATGTCAAGTATGATAGAAAGTGTGAATAAAGCTTGCTCTATTCTAATACTGCCCAACGGTGTTTTTAGAAATAGATCAATCTTTATTAAAGTTGAGAGCATGTTTAATTGACCAACGTTAATTTATTCATGCCAAAGTTTATATTTTAGTTTACTGATTAAATTCTTATTTCATTTCTGAAGCTTTTCCAGCTAAGATTGCCAATTTCGTAAGCGTTTTTCAAGGGCTTGAAAAGTTGAACGGCAACAATTACTCCTCATGGAGAGAGAACTTGAACTTAGCCATGGCTATGGCTGAGATAGATTATGCCCTGCTACATCCAAAGCCTGTGGCACCGGTTCGCGTAATTTGGGTCTCCTAAGTCGCAAATAATCTTTGCGGCGGTAATTGTCGATAGTATTGAGAAGGCAAAGGACAACTCAAATAGAAAATGCCTCATGGTGATCAAGGGCACCATTATTGAGTCCATAAGGGAGCAATCCCAGATGCACAGATGCTACAAGATTCAAGAAAATAGAAGAGCAGCCATCGATCCACAAAGGCCTATGCAGCATCGTTAATCAAGAAACTTGTCAATGACAAGTATGATGGATCACGAAATGCGAAATGGACCAGCATTAGAGAGCATATTCTCAAGATGTCTAACATGGCTCATTCTCTCACGCCTTTTGATATGCCTTTAAAGAATGATTTCATAGTCCACCTTATACTGGTTTCATTACCAAAAGAATTTGAGACTTTTGTTGTGAATTACAACATTAGTGAAGAAAAGTGGTCTATTGAAAAGTGCACTGCTATGTGTGTCCAAGAAGAAGAAAGATTAAAGGCACAAAAGGCTGAAGAGCTGAATCTGGTTAAACATTCTCAAAAGAAAAAGAATTATTTCCAGATTCAGAATAAGCCAAATTTCAAGAAAGGTAACTACCAAAAGGGCAATTATCAGCAGAAAAGGTTCACCAATTTTGAGAAGGGTGAACACTCAAATGGAGGGCAAAACTCCAATGGAGGACATGGTTCAAATGGACAGTTTTCTAGGCCTCCACCAGAGCACATAGACCCAGATACCTGCAGGCGCTGCCATCAGAAAGGGCACCGCATGAAGGATTGTGTTCTGTTCCTCAAGTGGCTGAACAAAAGAGGTAAAGATCAAGTTACATTTGTAGATGAATCCTTGTATATAGATTCACCAACTAGTACTTGGTGGATAGATTCTGGTGCAACTATTCATGTTGCTAATTCTATGCAGGGATTCCGTACGAGGAGGATCCTACAAAGAGGAGAAAGAGGAATTAGAGTGGCGAATGGAGTTGAAGCTGAAGTGGAAGCCATTGGAGATCTTCCCTTAGAGTTGGATGGCGGCTTCATACTCCATTTGCGTGATGTTTTATTAGTGCCTTCTTTAAGAAGAAATTTGATTTCAGTGTCTTGCTTAGATGATGAGAACATTCAGTGTCATTTTGGGAATGAAAAGTGTGTAATAAAGTTTAATAATAATATTGATGTTGGTCTTGCCATCCGACAAGACAAGCTTTATTTGCTATCCCATTATGATATTGTGAATGACATAAGTATCTCCTCAAGTGCAAAAGTATGCAATGTTACTACAAAGCGAAAGAGAATAGAAAGTGAATCGTCATTGAAATTATGGCATTGTCGTTTAGGCCATATTTCGAGGGGGAGAATTGAACGATTAATCAAAGAAGAAATTCTTCCTCCCCTAGACTTTTCGCATACGTATCATTGCATAGATTGTATTAAAGGCAAATATGTTAAACAAATAAAGAAAGGCGCCAAGCGTAGTACAGGAATCTTAGAAATAGTCCACACAGACATTTGTGGTCCTTTTCCTGTAAAGACAGTGGATGGTTTTGATTCATTCATTACATTCACTGACGATTATTCTCGCTATAGCTATATTTATCCTATCAAAGAAAGATCAGAAGCATTAGAAAAGTTCAAGATATTTAAAGCTGAAGTAGAGAATCAACATGATTCAAAGATTAAAGTAGTAAGATCAGACCGTGGAGGGGAGTACTACGGTAAACACACCCCTTATGGCCAAGTTCCGGGACCTTTTGCAAGGTACCGCAGGAAAATAGCATAGTAGCCCAAGATTCTATGCGGGCGAACCTCAAAGAAATGGAGTAGTGAAAGACGAACTGCACTTTAATGGATATGGTAAGAAATATGATAAGTTACTCCACTTTACCTGTTAGTCTATGGATGGAGGCTTTAAAACCGCTGCCCATATTCTTAACAGGGTACCCAAAGAAGTCGGTGTCTAAAATACCATATGAGTTATGGACCGAAGGAAGCCATCACTAAATTATCTACATGTGTGGGGCTGTCCAAATTGAGGCAAAAGTATTCAACCCAAACATAGGAAAGTTAGATCCAAAGATCGGCTTGCCATTTCATTGGCTATCCCGAAGATCAAAGGGTTATCGCTTCTCCGCCCGCATGCACACACCAAGTTTGTAGAAACTAGACACGCTGTGTTTATAGAGGATGATATGATCGGGGAGCATGGTACCCGAGAAATTAGCCTTGATGAGAAGCGGGTTTGTGCCCCAACTCCTATGATTCAAGAGCCTTTCTTCTCGATACTGTTGTTCTTTGATCACCGGGTTACAAAGACTGCCGGTGTTTCCCGAGTTCAATACCAAGTGTGCGAGGCACTGCTAGGAGCCCGAGGCCCCTCTGCTGTGCTAGTGAGGAGCCCGAGACCTCCTCAGAGAGAGCAAAGTGAACCCGCCAAGAACCACTTAGAAGATCACAGAGAAATGTAAGATCGGCTATTCCACTGATTATGAAGTTTATGTCGGTGAAGACATAGAGATAGAGGGTGATCCCACCTCTTATGAGGAAGCGATGAGAAGTCCCAATTCATCAAGTGGCTTGCTGCCATGCAAGATGAAATGAGATCCATGAGTACAAACAAAGTCTGGGACTTAGAAGAAATTCTAAAGGAGCCAAAACAAGAGGGTCAAATGGGTCTACAAAACCAAACGTGACTCCAAAGGAATATTGAAAGATTTAAAGCTAGACTTATCGCAAAAGGCTTCACTCAGAGAGAAGGAATAGATTATACCGAAACCTTCTCGCCTGTTTCGACAAAGGATTCTTTTAGAATCATTATGGCACTCGTTGCTCATTATGATTTAGAATTACATCAGATGGATGTTAAGACGGCATTCTTAAATGGGGATCTATATGAAAATGTGTACATGGCTCAACCCAAAGGTTTTGTCATGGAAGGAAAAGAAAATATGGGATGTCGATTAAAGAAGTCCATTTATGGATTAAAACAAGCGTCTAGACAGTGGTACATTAAGTTTGATGAAACCATAAGAAATTTTGGGTTCAAGGAGAATGAGGAGGACAACTGCATTTATGCAAAGTTTAATAGAGGGAAGTATATTTTCCTAGTTTTATATGTGGATGATATCCTATTAGCAAGCAAAGGATAAAGATCTCCGCTAGAGACAAAGAAGTTCTTGTCCTCAAAGTTTGATATGAAAGATCTTGGTGAAGCATCCTATGTATTAGGAATTGAGATACACCGAGATAGAAATAGAGGGGTGCTAGGGCTATCACAGAAGGCATACATAGAGAGTGTTTTGAAAAGATATAGTATGCATATGTGTAATGCCACGCCTGCTCCAATAGTCAAGGGCGATAAGTTTGGGAATTTTCAGTGTCCAAAGAATAAGTACGAGATCGATCGAATGAAATCAGTCCCATATGCTTCAGCAGTCGGAAGCATAATGTATGCTCAAATATGTACTCGCCCTGACTTAGCATTTACAACCGGATGCTTGGTAGATATCGATTAATCCAGAGTTGATCATCGAAAGAAGAAGAAAGCCTTGCGGTATTTGCAAGGGACAAAGAGCCTCATGCTAACATATAGAAAGTCAAGTGCCCTAGAGATTGTGGGCTATGCAGATGCAGATTGGGCAGGGTGTAAAGACACTGGAAAGTCCACATCAGGATATGTGTTCACCTCACGAGGAGCTATATCATGGAAAAGTATAAAGCAATCAATCGTGTAACGCCGATAATGCACGCTGAGTTTGTGGCATGTTATGAGGCAACCCAAGCAGCAATGTGGTTTAAAAAGTTTGTACCGGGTTGAGAGTGGTAGATAGCATAGAAAGACCACTCAAATTATATGCGACAATGAGCAAAAGATTTTACTCCCACAACAACAAATCAAGTGGCGCCGCCAAACACATAGAGATCAAGTTTTATGTTGTGAAGGAGAAAATCCAGGATCAAACAATAGAACTTGAGCATATAGGCACAAAAGACATGTTAGCGGATCCGCCACCAAAGATCTTTCTCCCAACGTGTTTGAAAAACACGAGCTTCAGCATGGGTTTAAAAGAAGGACTATGATTCTCGATAATAGGGTCATTCAAAGCAACCATCTCCCACAAAGACAAAGTTATTCGCTTTGAAGTAGAGAGGTGTGCTATAGTCATTGAGTTCAAGAAGACGTGAATCGATCACAGACGCCTTAGTCTTGGTGCACCAATCTATGGAGGAGTGGGATGTTAAGTTAAAAGGTATATATAATAGTTAATAGATCAAGATATAAAGTTTCAAAGTAAAGTTCGAGATCAAGGGGGAGAATGTTGGGTTGATCTCGTGTGGGCTCGGTCAAAGACCAGGCCCACGCCACCTTAAATGTTCTCGATCGGGCGCAATAACCTCTTGGTTGCGGCCCCGTCACGCCTCGCAAGAATATAAAGGGGCACAAGGTCGACGCGAACCAACGCTCGTCGTTGCTTCTTCTGCCGCACATACCCACGAGACCCGATCTAAACCCTAGCGCGTGGAAGTGACGGGAAAGGCCGACGCCGTCTTCATCCTCTTCTTCCTCTCCGACCTCCATCCCAGGACGTGCACGGGAGAAGAAGGGAACGCCGCTGCATCCTCTACATCACCCGAAGGCATCGACCTCACCATGGCTTTGGGATCAAACGGCAATGGCGGCAACACCGAAGGTATGCATCAAATGCTCCTAGATCTAGTGGTTAGAGGTGAAGGGGAAGGTCCTAGACACTAGCAATTTCTATCAGAAGCCACTCTTTTAACTTTGAGGCAAATGATTAAATTTCTCTGTCTTTATGTGTTAATTTTTTTATTTTTCAAACATTGCATCATGCTGAAATGGCTAATAGGGACACAGGCGAAAATCTTGGATTTACAACGCGAGAGATTGTTTGCCGCAGGTGCAACTTGGCGAAAATTCTGAGCGAATTTTTGTAGTCAAAATGATCAAATGGAGTCGGATAGAAGCAGGTTGCCACCATCTCCCTCTACATAGGAATTTGAGGTGAGGAGATGGGCGAACCGGAACCCAGACGCAGCATGCTTCGACCACCACCTGGCCGAATCCGGCTGGGACTGGGGCCCACCGGTGCCACGCGGCCTTGAGCTGATCATCGATCACTTAGAACGTGCCGTCGCATCCCGCTTCTCGCCGCCGGTGATCGTCACCGCTATCCCCTGCGGCCGCGGCGTCGTTCATCTCCAGCGAGCGGCATCCCATAATGAATTTTAAAATAAATTTATTTTAAGTTTAAAATGAATTTTAAAATAAATTTTAAATTTTTAGAGTTTGCTTTAATTTTAAATTTTTAAAATAAATTTATTTTAAGTTAATATCAAGCCAATGCTCATTAACCATTTTTAAAATAAATTTATTTTAAGTTAATATCAAGCCAATGCTCATTAACCATTTTTAAAATAAATTTATTTTAAGTTTAAATCTATTGACTACTTAAATTAAAGCAATTTTGGCTCAAGCCATAATGAATTTTCTTTTGCCAGCGCTAGTCAGTGGCATTAGGCCGCCTCTCTGGGCCGCTTTTACTGGTGCGAATATGGAATGTTCTCGCTTCTCACTGTTAGGTTCCTGCACTTTCCGGTTCTCGAAGAGCAAACGAAGGTTACTTGCGTCGATCGGTTGCTGTCAGAATAAATGGAAGCGTGCAGCTAAACGTGTTGGTGCAATATATGTGGTACCAAGATTGTACCCTGTATTTCTGTGTTCATACTTGACTCAAGTAAAAATGAAAAATGTTACTCGGTTCATTCGCAAATACTCATTGCTGTTGGCTAATACGATATCTAGGGAAAAAATCGATGTTCCTGCAGTGCTACAGGAATGGAAATAGTGCACTTTTGCACGTCAACGCTGCTCGTCAACCGGAAAGCTACTCACACGAGAGTAACATCGATCGATCAGTCGATGGCAACTGCATGTGGAAAAATAAGTGGAAGAAAAGATGACTTAATTTCATTCCGACAGGTTGCAGCTAGCAATGTTCCGGCCTGTTATTCGAGTTGCTCTGTTAAATTTCTTTGCTGTTGTACGTATCCGTAGCTGTCAGCCGATGAACGTTGTCGAATAATCCGTGCTGCCGGGTCCAAGTTCCCCGTGCATCGTTCGGGTCTTGGAGAATGTTCTGTGAGTGTGAGGATGCACGATTGGTTAGTCCAAATACAGACAGGTGACTTGGATACTTCAGTCAAGCACACTGCCGAGCAGAGGCTGAACTTGTGAAGTCCTCTGTTAGAATTTTAGTTTTGGCTAGGTTCGAACTTGGCTCGAATTGCGAAAATTGATCAGTTCCAAACCAAATCTATATAAGCATCAATCTCGAGCTGGTCCTTTTACCCTAAAAATTATGTACTTTCAGTGCTTTGAGAAAAAGCATCGAAGCAGTTAATTCCTGTCAAAATTTCGATCTCGAGATAGTGGGTTTAGACCTGATATTGAGAGCTCGAGCTACCGAGATAGTACTATACATAGAGTGCAATGCATAATTGGGTTTTCTCACAGCGCACTAATTTATAACTAATCGGTGGTTCTAAACCTAATTATTGATGAGAATTCTCACACACCACAATCACTACCAATACGGCCCACATTACGTACCTTTCAGCCGACTAGTCTAGAGGTGAGCGTCGTCACCTAACTATTATATAGGCCACTTGAGTGAAGATTGCCATCAGCGACTCCTATCTTGTAAGTTTATCTGGAACTTCCAATATAACTCGTATGTCACGTTCTTAATACTTGTTCCTATTGTGCGTTTTTTCTCGCATTTCGATAAGCCGTGACACGGCCATGCTAAAACGGGTCAAAAAGTTGGTCGGGGATATGGCCTGAGACGGCGCTGTCGTGGACTAGTCTAGTGGGACTTGGGAGTAATACATACACGTCTCCTTGGACCCTAGAGCTCAACCTATCGTCTTCCAGGCCTCGGCCTCCTCGTGCACCGCACGTCCTCTCGATCGAGCATGGCGAGCTCGCTTCTCAAACCAGGCGACTCTCCTCTTGGCTCTTCCTCACGCGAACTCTCTTGAACCGCTGCAGTATTAATCATACTTATCATATTTACTGTAAATCTCCGTGAATTGTGAACTTGATTTATCGAACTCAAATCGGTTTAAAGTTTAGGTTTATATTCATAGTAAAAATTGAAAGAAAAAATGGTAAACTGCGAATCCAAAACCCGTGCACGTTGTAACCAGATGAATCGTTTTTCTGGTAACCTTGAAAATAATATAGTGGTGGCTTAATCCGTTTTCTTCTGAGCAGCTCCTGCACCCATTGACTCGATCTTTCAAACTAGACTAACAGTATTAGTACAAGGTATATATGATCACTGTACCCTTGGTTCCGGTCGGAGTCTTCTGATTTTGTTCGTGCTCAAGTTCCTATTGCATATGTAATGTGTCGGCGCTTTTTAATTGGTTCACTGCCTAGCTTTAATGCACTCCAAATTTTGTCTACTTGCAGCTGTAGCTTTGTTTGCTTCTCAATGCAAACGTGATGCCTAAATGTAACATCTCTAATTTCGGGTTTCTGTTAAAAGCTAATTTAAAATTAATTAATTTTAAAATTTGGTTTTTCTTCGGTGTTCTAATTAACCTGTCATCCTTATCCATCCGAAATTGGAGTTCAATCTTTCATCGTCCGCAAAGTCAAAATTCCTAATTCCGGTCCTTATTCGAAATTTCACCCGAGTTCCAGAATGCTCTAAAAATCTCAAAACCTATTGAGTTAGGTTCCAAATATTCTAAAATGATTTTGGTAATTGTTCCAAGATTTTTAGAATCTCTCTGGTATTTTATCTCTCGCGGTCTTTCATCAAAATCAGTATATTCGTGCCGGAATAATCTAAATTCCAAAATTCATCAAAATTCAGTGAAACTAATTTTATTGGATTCCAAATAATCTCTAGTATTTTTAGGAATTTTTCCAGGATTTTTAGATCATTTTTACTATTTTATTTCTCGCGCTTTTGTCTCTTCATTTCTTCCAACCAACGAGAAAGCGACACGTGGCGGGGTACTGTTCATCTTCTCCAACGTACCAGGTCTGTACAGAATTGATTCCAAAGCTAGCTTCAACTTCAACCCTTCATATCTTTCTCCATAAATGTCCAAATCATGCATGGTTGGATCCGTTATGAAGAGGAAGACGAGGAGAACCCATTCCCTATGACCATTCATTTTTTAACCCACCAAATTTTGATTAATTGACTAGAAATCGTTTTACACTAAAACCTCAATAACTCGGCCGTTTCTCAACGAAACGACGAGCGTTCACTTCTCAAACGTGTGTATCGACGTCCTCTACCCCGTGCTCTCCTTGCCCCATTGTTCCTGTGTCATTTCCCATCCCAAAACGCGAGAAAACAGTACGTCCGACGTCCTCCAAAGACACCGGCGAGCCATCTCTTGCTCCGGTGAGTTTTCCGGCAAACCAATCGCGTCACTTTGTGCCCCTTGCTCCCAGGAACACAACCAATCAAGCGGATTTGATTTTCGTTGCAGTTTGACCTCGGATTTCGAGTTTGTTCGTCGTCGATTCCTTCCAATCCGGTAACTTCTAGCACAATTCCTTTTAGCTGTAGAATCACCTTGTCATTCTCTACACGATGCTCTCTTTCGTCTCGCGAAATTTCGAGTTTTAATGCGGATTTGGCCGTCGTGCCGCGGCCGATTTTTAGCAAATCATGGTTCGTCGCCGCCATGCATTGTCTCGGCCTTCTGCGCCGGCCGTCGTGCCCATCACCTTCGCGACGCCAAGCCGCACCTCCACCAACCCCTCGGCCGCCACTGTCACGCCGAAGGCCACGACACCATTACCTCATTCCGTCACCACAGCCTGGCAAATCGTATATGCCTCGGCCGCCCCTTCGCATGGCGGCCAGTCCCTCCGGTCGCCGTTCCCCAAGCGGTGAAGTCCCTCCTCTTCTCCCTGGTCCTCCTCTATTCCTTCCATTTCTCCATTGTTTCTCTGTACAGAGCTTGTGGAGATGATGGTCTATAGCCAATGACAGGTGGGGCCCGCGTGTAAGAGACTCAAGAAAATCAGGAAATTAGAGAAAAAGAAAGATTTCGCGGAATATTTCTCGGTTTTCCAATATTCAAACGCCTATATCTTTTCCGTCCGAACTCGGATTGACCCCATTCAAATTTCTAAATTCATCTAAATTCAAGATCTTTCTGCCAGTACTAATTTTGTAATTTTTGGATTTATCCTATTTTATTTTATTCATTTGGTTATACCGTTTTGCGCGTGGCCGAAGAGTTTGTCGGATCCGCCGACACTGTCGTTGACCCTCAAGACTTCGACGCCTCCACTGTAACCGAAGGCAAGTCTTCCTTGACGCATTTTGTACCCAGTTTTGTAAATGCTTTTGTAACTGTTTCTTTAAACATGCATTGCTATTTATATAAAAGAATGATGTTAACGTTAGACTGTTAGCTATACCTGTTGTTTATACCTCCTTGATATTGTATCCATGAACCTTTGTCGCCTTAGAACAAGTATTCCACCATAGTAATTATTCTTGATTAAATAATCTTTGATTAGAATGAAAATTGGAGCTAGAACCCAGTTTTTGTTGGAGATTACATAAATATTAGTGTTGATGGGGATTAATAATTATTATAGTGATCAAGGAATGTTGATGATTGAAATATTGTAAAGTTGGATTGTTAACGTTTGTGGGAAGTTGTTATTGAGGAGCCAATTAAGAAAATAAATACTGGTTGGAATATGGATGGTGATAATCATATGTGAATTGGTTGATTAATATGGAATATGCGTGATTGGTTAAGATTAATTGGTTATGATCATAGGAACTACCATTGTCAATGGATTAAAGTAGATGATTTTGAGAGTAATATTTGGGTGGTTTAGTAATTAATATTATGAAGTATTCTCGGTGCACTTAATAGATAATAGTGAGAATCATACTTATGGATTAAATAGATAATGTTGAGAATCATATTCAGTGAATTTAACAAACATTCTTGGTGATTTAGTAGATGATTATGTGAAGTATTCTCGGTGAATTAATGTAGATAATGTTGAAAATCATACTTAGTGGATTTAGTAGACGATTATGTGAAGTATTCTCGGTGAATTAATGTAGATGATGTTGTGAATCATACTTGGTGGATTTAGTGAATGATATTGTGAAGTATTTTTCGTGGATTAAGTGGATGATAAAATTGATCAATACAAGAATGATGGATAAATCAATAATGTAATTTATAGTTCTAAGAAGATATTTCATATTCAGTGATAATTGTAGCTTAATATGATTTTGGAGTCATGATTACTCTTGATATAGACTTCACTTGTTGGAATATCATATTGGATTGGATTATGCAAGTGCCATGATAATAATGTGAGATCTTGGCGACTTCATGATTTTAGGAGATTACATAATTGATTATAATCATTTTTATCAACGCTGAGAGTTGAAGTTTATTAAATAAATATTGGTGGAATAGAGTAGTTCGGTAGAAATGCTTATGCTTGCAAACGGTCAGTATACACCTATGGGTAGGGATTCTTTATAAAACTATTGCAACTTGTGTTGGAAAATATAGGCAAAAGGTATTGCCGTTTGTTTGTAAAATAAAAATAAAAAGGAAAATGGTTTAGATTGGGCGGAATGGTTTGTCAAGGGCGGAGTGCGAGAGAGCACCGGGTCTTAGTTTGTGGAAGCCGCCTAGTCAAATTAAGGACCGACTCTTATGATTGTCCATTCTTAGCACAACAAGACAACCACATGTTAAATGGGCTCGACACGGCTGAATAATTTGTAGAAACCTAACTTAGACTCACCGGATGGTGGAATGTGGGTGCAGAGATAGAGGCAAGTCGTATTTCCCACATGGCGAAGAGGGGCTTCTATCTTTGGCGAGATAGAACCTAATAGTGGTGAAACCTCGGTGGTGAGTCGGGTTAGGCGATACATTGTAAAGGCCTTGTCATGATATCTCTCTGGCACACCTAAGGAAGTGTGTTAATAGCTTGGCATCAAGAGAATATCATGTCTTGTGGGTAAAGTGTACAAACTCTGCAGAGTTAAAACTATTCGAATAGCCGTGCCTACGGTCAAGGGCAGGCAAAGAATGCTTTGCATATTGGTAGTTTTTGGTTTTGTTTTCGAAAATGAACTTTGGGATTCGGGAGAGGTTAGAACTCTCGGATGTGCCTCTGGCGGCTAGAGCCAGTCAAGTAGATAGAACCTGTTTTGATCATGACAGATAGAGTACCATATTTATTACAAGTAAAGTTTGTTGAAAATGTGGCTTTATGCAAAAGAACCATATTAAGCTTTCTTTGTTATAGCCTTCATCATGCTTTTTTACCGAGACTTGCGGAGTACTTTACGTACTCACATGCTACACTCAAATCATCTCTCAGAAGGTTGAAGCTATCGAAGGAGATCACCTGGACTAGGACGCGCTCCCCACTCGATTGCCTGTGGGCATATGGTTGGGTCATTACTTGGAGTTTTCGTCTTTCGCTGCAGTTATTCAAGTTGTTCAGCCTGTTAAGACGGTTTTGGTAAATCTCGACCATAAGGTTATTGTTCTTATTTGATGTTATTTATTACTTCAATATTTAATCCTCGATATGGTCATTGATTTACCATTATTCTGACTTGTGTGTACTAGCTACCGATCTGGGACTAGTACAGAAATACACAGGAGGTTCCGGATGGTAAATCTGGGGTCTCACACTAAATTCCTAGTAATAACAACTACAGTATGGTTTGATTAAAAGTTCAAAGGGGTGGTTCTTTTTCCTAGAGAGATTCAGTTTAGAAATGCGATCCAAATTTTGTATACATGTCGCTATAGTTTTCTTTGTGCTATTGAAAGTTTGTTAACATAACTAAATTTTCAATGGCACTAAAATTTATCGATTTATGTTCTCTTGTTTTTTCTCGTGGCACTTGCAACTTTTTTCCCCCAGATATGGAGGAGGAGCATTCGTTGATGTCCTATGGGGTTATAGCCTTACTTTTTTTTGTGTTAGATGGATTTCAATCATATAACAAAACTAGCACCCAAGCAATGGTGTGAGACCATATAAAAGTCAACCCATGGATCTATGATGAATATTTGATATTTGTTAGGTTTGTGTCGCTTTGTGTGAGGTTTGAAAAAATGAATTTGCAATTTTGGGTTGCTGTCGGTATACTAGCTAACAGACCGGTCTAGTGAGCTTGAGCGATGCAATTAATTAAGAATTGATATTGGTGTTGATTACATGTTACATATTATGCTGAGCAATGCTATGTGATGTTTTGCTTGTCTGATATGATTGCAGGACTTCGAAGCTCGGTCATGATGAAGCGAAGGAGACCAGGACTAGACTAGGAGGCGAGGTCTAGATGGTCAAGATGACATCGAAGATGACAAAGGTCGGGAGTTCTTTGCAAGTGGGATGACAAGTGTTAGAGTTTTCTCGTTATTACATTGTATGGTTAATATTATAGCCTACGTATTTGTTCCAATTTATACATAGATAGATTAGATTAGATCAAATCTGTTGTAATCTTCCATACTTATCCCTAGAGGATGTTTATATAACAGAGCACTATCACCCAAGGAGGTGTGCGGCCAATTCCATCTATTCCTCTCTCTTCTACATGGTATCAGAAGATTAGATTGGATCCTGTTTCCCTTCCGCTGCCCTCCCATCTCCGACCATGTCCTCTGCGGCCTCCTCCACCCTCGCCACCAACGCGAGCACCTCCCACCAGGCCTCCGCCGCCCCACTTTCTGGCGCCGTCGGCCTCTCCTCCTCTCGCGCCCTGCCGGTTCAACTCGACCTCCAAGCCGCCAACTTCACCAAGTGGAGCATCTTCTTCAAAGCTCTTCTCGGCCGTCATGGTCTTCTCCACCATGTCGACGGCTCGATCGCCCCCGCACCCGGTGATGCTACTTGGGCGTCCGATGACTACGCCGTACTCTCCGTCATGTACAGGTCTATCTCCGCCGATGTTCTCGACATCATCCTCGACAAAGAGCAGACCGCTCGGTAGCTCTGGGTCGCTGCTGAAGCTCTCTTTTGCGGCAACAAAGAAGGTTGAGCTATCGTCCTCCTCAACGAGTTCCATGGTCTCCAACAGGGCGACCTCACCATCACCACCTACTGCAAGGAACAGAAGCGCCTTGCTGATGCTCTTCGCGATGCCGATGCCCCTGTTGACGATCGCATGCTGGTGCTTAATGTGCTGCGCGGCCTCAACAAAACCATGGCTCATGCCGCCACCGTAGTCGCCATGACTTCGCCTCTTCCGTCCTTCGTCGAGGTTCGGACCTCTCTTCTCAAGGAAAAGATGCGTCTTGGTGTTACTGCCAAGGCCGAAGCTGCTAGCGCCCTCTTCACCACCACCGCCAAACTCCCCTGTTCTGGGACGGCCTGCGCCAATGCTAGCCGCGGCGACGGCTCCTCTTCGTCAACCAAGCCCAAGAAGCCGTGTAAGAAGAAGGGTGGCTCTGGCGGTCATCCCACGGGCGGCGGTTATCATCCTCCTACTCCTTCCGGACCATGGATCTGCTTCAATCCTGGTACCAGGCTGTGGTCGCCCAGCTCTGGTCAGTGGGCGCCCCCTCCCTCCTTCGGTCGTGGAGGTCCTGGCATCCTCGGCCCTCGTCCTCCTCAGGCGTTCGTCACCACAACAGCACCTTCGTTTCAGTCCCAGCCCTCTACACCAACTTCTCCAGCATGGGACAATGCCAGTCTAATCTCGACGTTGAACAACCTTCAACTCAGCAATGGTGGCTGGGTCATGGATTCTGGTGCATCTGCCCATATGACGCCTGATGATTGTAATCTACATCATCTCTCTCAGTCTTCCAGTCCTTCTATTGTCACCGTTGGGAACGGTTCTCACATCCCGGTCACTCGTGTTGGTTCTTGCCACCTTCCTTCCCAGACCGGTTCCTCCTTTAACTTACATCGTGTTCTTCACGTTCTATCTCTCATTCATAATTTGTTGTCTGTTCGTCAGTTTACTCGTGATAACACTTGCTCTATTGAATTTGATCCTTTTGGTTTCTCTGTCAAGGACCTGCAAACGAAGGCGATTCTTCATTGCTGCAATAGTCAGGGCGACCTTTATGTCTTCCCTGCCACTACATCCCGATGCAACACTGCCTTCGCCTCCCTTGCCGTTTCTCCAGAAGTGTGGCACTGCCGTCTCGGTCATCCTGGTCGTGACATCACCAACATGCTTCCTGCTACAATAAAACCATGTCATTCTTTATTTCATGCGTGTCAGCTCGGCAAAAGTGTCCGTCTGCCCTTTCGTTCTTCAGTAAACATGTCCTGCCGTCCCTTTGATTTAATCCATTGCGATTTGTGGACCTCTCCAATTTCAAGCGTGTCCGGAAATCAGTATTATCTTATTATAATAGATGATTTCTCTCATTTTTACTGGACATTTCCTCTTCATCATAAATCTGATGTTCTGTCCACTCTACGCCATTTCTTTGCTTTCGTTCACACCCAATTTGGGCTTCACATTCGCGCCTTGCAGACAGACAATGGCAAAGAGTTTGTCAACTCCGCCTCCACAGATTTTCTTGCCGCAAATGGAGTTGCTTTACGCTGCTCCTGCCCCTACACTTCCCCTCAAAATGGTACCGCTGAACGCGCCATTCACACCATCAATGATGTCGTGCGCACCCTTCTTCTTCAGGCCCAACTCCCGCCTCATTTTTGGGCAGAAGCTCTAGCAGCAACCACCTACTTACTCAATCGCCGACCTAGCAAGTCTCTTGCGCATGCCACACCGTACCAAGCCTTGTTCAATAAGCCGCCTTCATATAATCATCTCCGTGTTTTTGGCTGTCTCTGTTTTCCAAACATTACTGCCACCACAAAACACAAACTTCAGCCCCGATCTGTCCCTTGTGTGTTCCTTGGCTACCCCGCTAACCACAAAGGATACCGTTGCTATGATCCGCAAAGCCACCGTGTCATCATCTCCCGTCATGTCATCTTTGACGAATCCACATTCCCTTATGCCACTCTTACCTCTGCTCCAAAACCTTCGGAACACGATTTTCATTTTTTGTAGGATATTGTTGATCTGCCTTGGCGCACAAACACAACAACTGCGTCTTCACCAAGTGTTCATGCTGTTGCTGCCTTCTTTCCTCGACCACCTGTACGGCTGGTTTACTCTCGGTATCCTGCCGAGACATCGCTGACCAACCTCCTCTCCAAAGCCAGATCTTGCTGCGGCTCCATCAGACCAGGCACACGACGCTCCAACAATAAGCGTCTGGTCTTGGTCCTCATTCCATGCGGACACGCACCAAGGACGGGCTTGTGCTTCCTGTCCAACGTTATGGCTTCTCCGCCACCACTGCTGATGCTTCGCTGGTGCCTAAGTCCTACATGCTTGCTCTGAAGGATCCTCAATGGCGGCAAGCTATGCAAGTGGAATTTCAGGCCCTGGTTGATAACGGCACATGGGCCCTTGTCCCTCGTCCTCCTGGTGCCAACATTGTCTCCGGAAAATGGGTCTTTCGCCATAAATACCACTCCGATGGGACTCTTGCTCGTCACAAAGCCCGTTGGGTCGTGCGTGGTTATTCCCAGCAGCCTGGCATCGATTATGAAGAGACCTTCAGTCCTGTCGTCAAGCCTGCCACCATTCGTATTATTCTCAGTATTGCCGTCTCCAAAGGGTGGCCTATTCAGTAACTCGACGTGAAGAATGCATTTCTCCATGGCAATCTCAATGAGACAGTTTATTGTGAGCAGCCGTCCGGGTTTGTCGATCCCAGTCACCCCTAGCATGTGTGCAAGCTGATAAAGTCTCTTTATGGTCTCAAGCAGGCGCCACGCGCTTGGTATCACCGGTTTTCCACCTATATCACCAGTCTTGGTTTTATTGCTGCCACCTCTGATACCTCCTTATTTGTGCTGCGTTCTGGTCCTCAGCTTGCCTATATTCTGCTCTATGTGGACGATATTATCATCACTGCCTCTGATGATACTCTTCTCTAGAAATTGACAGCTTCTCTTCATTCTGAGTTTGCCATGACAGATCTTGGGGACCTTCATTACTTTCTTGGCATCTCTGTTACCAGATCACCTGATGGGTTATTCTTATCTTAGCGACAGTATGCTTCCGACCTCCTGCGTCGCGCCGGTATGAGCGACTGTCACCCAACCATCACACCGGTTGACACTCAGTCCAAGCTCTCCGCCACTGAAGGTTCCAAAGTGTGTGATCCAGCTGACTATCGGAGCCTTACAGGTGCTCTTCAGTACCTCACATTGACACGCCCGGACATCCAATATGCTGTTCAACAAGCGTGCTTGCATATGCATGATCCCCGTGAACCTCACCTAGCTCTGGTCAAGCGTATATTGAGGTATATTAAAGATACTATTAATGCTGGCTTGCATCTCAATGCCTCCTCCTCCACCGATCTGATTGCATATTCCGATGCCGATTGGGCTGGCTGTCCCGATTCTTGGCGTTCTACCTCGGGGTTCTGTGTTTATCTTGGAGACAACCTAATTTCCTGGTCATCTAAATGGCAAGCCATCGCTTTCTCGCTCAAGATCAAGGTAATACCGTATTTATTGCCCATGTTGTTCTTGAATCTTTCTTTGGCAAGCACCTTTCTGCAGAGCTTCATCTTCCTCTTGAAAAGGCCACTGTTGTATATTGCGACAATGTCAGCACAGTTTATATGTCCGCCAATCCTGTCTAGCATAAGCGCACCAAGCACATTGAGATTGACATTCATTTTGTGTGGGAAAAAGTCTCCCTTGGCCAAGTCCGAGTTCTTCATGTTCCCTCTGCTCTTCAGTTTGCAGATATTATGACCAAGAGCCTCCCCTCCAAGCTGTTTCTGGATTTCCGTTCCAGTCTCGGCGTTCGCCAACCTCCCGCCTTCATCATGGAAGTGCTAGAGTTTTCTGTTATTCTGTAGTATGGTTAATATTATAGCCTTCTGTATTTGTTCTAGCTATACATAGATAGATTAGATTAGATCAATTCTGTTGTAATCTTCCATACTTATCCCTAGAGGATGTTTATATAACAGAGCCCTATCACCCAAGGAGGTGTGCGGCCAATTCCATCTATTCCTCTCTCTTCTACAACAAGTGAATGGATGAGATGCTAATTTAAGTCCTTCTCAAACAAAGAATGATCGTTGGATCAAGGGTTCACGGGTGGAGTAGATGTTAAGTTAGTATTATAGGATTATTGGATCTTGAACTTAAGTGGCATTTTGAGAAGTATGCAAGTGTATGGTTAAAACCTGTTATGTTGTTGGGTTGTGGGTTAGTCCATATATGAGTGAGAGAGCGAATCTCAACCCTTGATGAGATTTCTTAAGAGCCAAGGTCTTAAAGTGGAGGTTGCTCCTAGTGTGCTACAAATAGAGGGAGGAAGGATGCCTCCATGCCAAATCTTAGAGAATGATTTCACTAGTTTCTTTATGCTACTTTGAGCTTTGCCCACCATGAAGTGTGGATTTGTAATCATTTCTCTTTAAGTAATGCATGATCCAAGTTTATATATGTTCTAAAATTTATCCTATTTCTTATATTTTTGTTTGTTTCTTTCATGCAATTTGAGTTTTGCTTCCCCTTCTTCTACTTGCTGTGTTTTTATTGGATCTAGGATGTGTAAGAGGTTGAAAAATTCATCTATAACATATCCTAACCCAACAAGATCTATTAGAACTCATTATTGCTCAAATTATGCTTGCAACATCGTGTTCTTGAGATGAAATTATTATTTTTGGTGCAGCTTAACTTTTTGTATGAAAGGTTGAGACCTTGGTCTTATCTTTACCATTCCTTTGGGAATCATTGTTCTAAGGCTATTTCTTAGTCATAGTTCAAGTTTCATTAAGTTTGGATAGGTAAAACTTGAGTTATTGTAGTTTCTTCACGGTCAAGTTTATGAAATTTCTGTTTTTATGCAGCGTGGATATTGAGCTAGATAGATTCTTTATTTGGACTTTGTTTTGAAATCTCCATTGGAATCATAACCTTAAGGACTTTATCTTGCTATGTTTCAAGTTTCATCAATTTTGGATGAGTAGATATAGTGTTATTAATGTTTTTTGACGGTCAAGTTTGATATTTTTTCACATCCGAGTTGCTGAAATTCTTACTCTATTCATCCTGTTTTTTAGTGTTCTTAAACTTAGTGTTTGCTCCATAGTATTAGTGTTTTTGAGGGAAAATTTTTATTAGCTTCTATTCATCACCTTCTAGTTACCAGTTTCGGTCCTCCAAATGGAAGCGATTATTGTATCAAATTCACACAACCAAGATATGTAAATAGTCGGTTGGGGCTAAATTCTTATGTATCGTTAATTTTTTTCATTGAAATTTTGGCGGAAAAGGAAGCATGCTATTTGATATATAAAGCATACTACTTGAGTGTGAAATGGAAACAACCAGAAATCCTTTGTTTTGCAAGATTAAGCATACTTTTTAGCAAAGAAGGAACTGAATGAGTCATATAAAAATTTAATCATATCTCGCCCGGTTCATTGTTTTTGTTTAGCTTCAATAACTTTGTTAGGTCTTGAATATAAAATTGTTCAATGTATTTTTTCCGGGACTTGGGCTTTTGTGACTTCCTAGCATTTCAGTTTTGCATGGTCGTGTAGATCCTAAATTTCTATCTGAAAGCAACCTTCAATAATATATGGTCTGCATGTAAATTTATTGATGTTTTTATCTGTTTGACCTCGTTCACTACATCTTCTCTCCTGCACTCATAAGTAATTCTCTCACAAATTATTCCGCCTCCTATTTTCAATGTATTTAAGCATTTATTGTATGGCCATTTTCTCTTCTCGTCCCCTTGATTTATAACCTTCTTAATACTTTCATCAAAAATGTCGAACAAAAACATGAAACACATGAATTTTGCATAAAATAGTACATTTTTTAACGAGAAGTAGAAAAATTCCCCACGTTTCTTAACGGGCATCGGTGATTACCCCTTTGATTGCAGCACAGTGTACTAGCTAGTACTGTATTATGTGGAGCAATGCCATGTGCATCCATGATGACAGCTACCAGTGGTACCACCAATGGTTACCATCAATGTAAAAACTACTTCCTTCGATTACAAATAGTTATTGTTTTATGTCAGGAACCATAGTTAGCATATTCAGTAGATTGAGTATGGAAACTCTTGTAATATTAGTAATCTCCTGATTGTCTCATATTTTTGACAATTCTGGAGATTTCCCTGTCCATATGTATCTGATGTAACATGCTATAAGAAGACAATAACCCAATTGGGTTTTGTGTGGGAAAATCATTCTCTGATTTGGTATCCGAGCATTGATCCAATCTCTCACCGCCATGACCTCCAGCGACAACAGCACTTCTTCTCTGCACAACAGCAGCCGCCTTGATCTCTACCTCTGCAACCATGTCCACCGCATCCACTCACAGTGGCTCCATCACCATGCGTCTTACTCGCACCAATTCCCCGCTCTGGAAAGCTCAGGTCGTGCCGGTCCTCTCTGCCGCCAATTACTTTGGATACCTGGATGGTTCCATCATTGCCCTGACACGGATGATCACTCAAGAAATCGGAGGCGGCGCCGCCAAGTAATCAATCCGTATCTCGCATGGTATCGCCAAGATCAGACAGTGCTTGGCATCCTCAACTCATCCATGACCAAGGATGTCTTAGCTCAGATGATGGGAGTCACGTCGTCTCCTCAGGCCTGGGCGATGCTCCATGCAATGTTCTCGGCGCAAAACAGAGCAAGCATCATCAACGTCCGAACTCAACTATCAACAATGAAGAAGAAGGATAGTTTTATCACAGAGTATTTCAATAAAATGAAGAGCCTTGCTGACACCATGGCAAC
Source organism: Guadua angustifolia (assembly GCA_036346375.1). Lineage (NCBI taxonomy): Eukaryota > Viridiplantae > Streptophyta > Magnoliopsida > Poales > Poaceae > Guadua > Guadua angustifolia. The sequence continues at coordinate 208,669 of JAYEVE010000446.1, forward strand.
CATTGGTCACTCCCTGGCTGATGACGAAATAATAGGCTATATCATGGCTGGTCTAGGACCAGAATATGATGCTCTCATGGCATCTCTTACCGTCTTCAATGCTCCGGTGACCCTTGCCGATTTCTACACCATGCTCTTGGCATATGAGGCTCGGCAGGCTCTTCACGCATAGACAGGTGACTTCATCTCCTCCGCCAGCAATTTTATTCGCCACACCAATCATTTTGTCAATAGCAACAGTCGTCGTGATGGCAATATCAACCGTGGTGGCGGGCGTGGAAGCTAGCAGCCCCGCGGAGGAGGAGGACGTGGTTGTGGCCGAGGAGGATGTCATCACCCCAAGTGCCAGGTATGTGGCATATACGGGCACAAGGTGCTACGCTGCAGAAACCGCTTCAACCATGCATATCAAGCTGAAGACTCTCATGTTGGCAATGCTGCGATCACTCACAGCCAGGATGGTGATACAAATTGGTATTTTGACACCGGCGCCACTAATCATCTCACCGGTGATCTCAACCGCTTGACCATACATGAGCGCTACAACGGGAAGGATCAAGTACAAGTTGCCAACGGTGCAGGTTTGAAAATCTCACATACTGGTCATTCTAAACTTCTTGGCTCATCTCTAGTTCTTAGAAATATTCTCCATGTTCCACATATTCACAAACATCTTTTATCCGTCCACCGCCTTGTTTCCGATAATAATGTTTTTATTGAGTTTCATCCTCATTCATTCTTTGTAAAGGACCGAGCAACGAGGAAAATTCTTCTACAAGGTAGAGGTCGTGGCAGGCTATATCCTTTTCCAATCTGCAGGTCGTCTTTATTCTCTTCTAGTTGTCAAGGTTTTGCAGGCATCAAGTTCACACCAAGTCAATGGAATCAACGTCTCGGCCATCCTTCAAATAATGTCGTCAAGTCTGTCATTCGGTCAAATAATCTTCCATGTTCCTTTCATAATGAGTCTTCTGTGTGTGATGCATGCCAACGTGCTAAGAGTCATCAGTTGCCCTACAATGACTCTACTCGAGTAACCACCAAACCTCTTGAAGTCATCCATACTGATGTTTGGGGTCCTGTTCTTACTTCTTCAGGTGCTTTCAAATTTTACGTTAGTTTTGTCGATGACTTCAGTCGATTCACATGGGTCTATCTTCTTAAAAATAAATCCGATGTAAAACAAGTGTTCTATGCTTTCCAAAAACATGTTGAGCATCTCCTTGACACCAAAATTCGTGCTGTTCAGTCTGATTGGGGCGGCGAATATCATAGACTTCATCGTTATTTCCAACAGACTGGCATTTCTCATCGCATTTCTTGTCCACACACATCTCAACAAAATGGGTTTGCCGAGCGTAAACATCGCCATTTAGTTGAGACTGGGCTTGCTCTTCTCACACACTCTTCTCTTCCAATTCGCTATTGGGATGAGGCCTTTCTCGCAGCATGTTATCTGATTAATCGCATGCCTAGTAAACTTCTCCAGAACATGGCACCTATAACTTGTCTACTAAATATCTCTCCTGATTATTCCTTTTTGCGCATTTTTGGATGTGCATGTTGGCCTAGCCTCAGAAAATATAACTCCAAAAAGCTTGAGTTTCGTTCGAAAATATGTACCTTTTTAGGTTATAGCCCTTTTCATAAAGGTTATAAGTGTCTAGATCGGTCCACAGGGCAAATTTACATTTCTCGTGTTGTCATCTTTGATGAGCAAATTTTTCCTTTCACCTCTGGCACTTTGCCTGATTTGTCTCCCCTCACAACTTCGGTTTCCTTCCTAGATTCCGAGCCAGTAGTGCAGAATGCTTCTATGCGAGATTATAACCTATCGTTGTTAACTACTAATAACTCTCATGAAGTTGCAGCACTGGTCGACCCTTCCTCTGGAGCCGCGCCTGAAGAACATGTTTTCGACCCAAGCTTAGGGAACGTGCAAGGCGTGCATGTCTTCGACCCAAGCGTCACCTCTCCAAGCTCGAGCATCCTTCTTGAACCATGTTCAGACCAGCCTGTTTTGTCTCCTACGCCAGTTTCGCCTACATCTGTCTCGCCTTATCATTCCAACCACCGGGCTGCTACTTCTCCAACATCATCGGGTTCGGTTTCGTCATCAGTACCAACACCTTGACCGTCGCTCTGCACTCGCTCTGCTACCGTGCGCCTAATGGTTACTCGATCACAGCGTAACGCGTTCTGTGACCCGACAACTCATCGATGGTGCAGCCACACGATTCTTCATGTCGGGCGTTCTTCACAGAGCCCACATCTCACCGTCAGGCTCTCACTGATCTGGCATGGCGCACTGCCATGGAGGCAGAGTTCAGTGCCTTGCAACAGAATAAGACTTGGAGTCTCGTTCCCCGACCTCCTGGCGCCAATATTGTGAGTTGAAAATGGGTGTTTAAGGCCAAACTCAAGGCGGATGGCTCTCTGGACAAACACAAAGCTCGGCTAGTTGCTCGTGGCTTCACCCAACGCTATGGTATTGATTATTTTAACACTTGCAGTCCGGTTTTTAAACCAGCGACCATTCGTCTTGTGCTATCTTTAGCTATGGCTCGTGGTTGGCATTTACATCAAGTCGATATTAGTAACGCATTTTTGCATGGTTGTGTCGATGAAAATATCTATATGCATCAGCCGCTGGGTTTTGAGGATTCTTGTCATCCGAATTTTGTTTGTCATCTTCACAAAGCTATATATGGTTTCAAGCAGTCCCCGCGGGTTGGTTTTCTTGTCTGAGTGACAAGCTTCTTTAGTTGGGTTTCGTTTCTTCCAAGGCTGACGCCTCTCTTTTCACTTTTCATCATGACAATGTCACCATATATCTGCTCGTCTACGTTGATGACATTATTATCGCCGATTCTTCCTCCTACGTGATTGACAGTCTTCTTCGCCAGTTTTCAGTTGATTTGCCTGTCAAAGATCTCGGTCGGTTGCATTATTTTCTTGGCCTTGATGCGTCCTACACTTCAGGGGGAATGTCACTCACTCAGCATAAATACGCCACTAATTTACTTCATTGTGCGTGTATGGAGAATTGCAGGTCTGTCTCTACACCAATGGTCATCATGGAAAAATTAGCAAGTGACCTTGTCCAACCGCTCAGTGATGCTGATACCTTCAAGTACCGAAGCCTAATTGGCGGATTACAATATCTCACATTGACACGGCCCGATATTTCCTTTGCAGTAAATAAAGTCTGTCAGTTTTTGTCCAAACCTACTGATGTGCACTGGAAGGCAGTCAAGAGGATATTGCGGTATGTGAAGGGGACTCTCACGACTGGCATCTGTTTTCGGAAGTCCTCCTCCTTGCTTCTTAGCGTGTTTACCGATGCTGGCTGGGCCGGTTGTTTTGACGATCATCGATCAACGGGTGGGTTCGCAGTCTTCTTGGGACCGAACCTTATCTCTTAGAGCGCCCAGAAGCAACCCACAGTATCTCGCTCCAGTACTGAAGCTGATTACAAGGCTCTTGCAAATGGTATAGCTGAGGTCACATGGATTCAGTCATTATTGTGCGAATTGAGAGTTCCACAACATCGGCCTCCCGTCCTGTGGTGTGATAACCTCGATGCCACCTATCTCACGGCAAATCCTGTTTTTCATGCTTGAACAAAGCACATCGAGGTGGATTTTCATTTTGTGCGAGAGAAAGTTGCTCTTGGAGCCCTTGAGGTTCGTTTTGTATCTTTTGGTGATCAGGTAGCTGATGTATTCACCAAGCCGGCCACAATGGTCATGCTTGATCGGTTTAGACACAATCTCAACCTAGTCACTCCCGATTGAGATTGAGGGGGAATGTCAGGAACCATAGTTAGCATATTCAGTAGATTGAGTATGGAAACTCTTGTAATATTAGTAATATCTTGATTGTCTCATATTCCTGACAATTCTGGAGATTTCCCTGTCCATATGTATCTAATGTAACATGCTATAAGAAGACAATAAACCCAATTGGGTTTTGTATGGGAAAATCATTCTCTAATTTGTTAGACATCTATAAGACCTTCAAAACGTAGTTTTGTGTACTAATTCTATTTAATATATTTCTAAAACCCAATAAAATTATAATATTATAGAAATGCTTTTCAATACAAATCTACATGTATAATTTTCATATATCCAATTTAAATATTTAAAGGATATTAATAATTAAAGTTTTGAAAGTTTAACTACAACTATACCTAAAACAAAAACTATTTGTAACGAATAGAGTTTTTTTTGCCATGAGGCAACAACAAGTAGGGGTGAAAACGGAACGGAAACGGTCGGTAAATAGCTGTTTCGTTTCCATTTCCATATTTTTATCGGTAATAGAAGCGAAATCGGAAACCCGGAAGCGGATACGAGAAGCGGATAGTGACTTTAAGCGGAAACTAAAGCGGAGCAGAGCGGATCTGGCGAAATGGAAAATTTCACAAAAATATAGTACATGATCTATTCAATGTTACAAAGAATTGACCCAACCCTACCAAAGTCATAAGAAAACTGCGACAGATATCTAGCATATAGCATGAAGTCACGTGCTAACGTGAAATGTTTGAAATCGAATTTGAAGTCAACGACCTAAAATTAATAGCTCCAAAACTCGAAATAAAGCACTAACTCGCCAATCCAAGACAAACACTGCAGAATTGCATTGCGACAAGATTAGCCATCACCACTGTTCGATTCAGATACCAATTCCACGAGCTAGAGCCAGCGCATCAACACAAGGAAATTCAAAAACTTATAGACACCTCGAAGCAACTAGTCCAAATCGGCGCCCAAAACATAGCGAAATTTGTAGGTTCCGAATCGAGCGAGAAAAGAGCGTGCCTCACCGAGAAGACGGCTTTGGGGGTGTCGTCGCCAGCGTATCCGCCTGCGGTTGTACAAGCCCACATCTATGACGATCGCCGAGACCTCGCCTCATGCGGATAAGCGAAATGGGCGAGAGATCTCTTGGGTTTAGGGCTTAGCAGGACGGAGGAGAGGGATCTTCCGCCGCAGTACATGGCCGGACTCAAGTGGCACTGTTGTGGTGGAAGGAGGTTCGAACACTTCTCTAAGGCGCCCGGTGAAGAGTGGGTTAATGCCTTTAGAGAGGGAAGAGAAAGAAGAGAGGAAGGGGACGAAGTGAGGAGGTGGAGTCTCGTGACTGATTCGTGAGGCGGCCTGGAGGCTGGAGTGACTAAGGAGGCACGCACCGAGGCGTTTCGCGTTGGATGGGCTAGGCTGGCGTGTTCGAAATTCGATTTCAGTTACGGAATTTCCGTTCGCTTCCGTTCCGTCGGAATTAACTCTCCGTTCCGTTCCGTTTCGAAAAAAAAATCCGTTTCGATTCCGTGCCGAAAAATTCCGTTTCCGTTTCCGAAAAAGAGCTTCCGTTTCCGTTTTCGTCCAGAACGGTCGGAAAATTTCCGTTCCGTTTTCATCCCTAACAACAAGGACATGATCCCCTTCTCCCCTTTTGTTTTCTTTGCATCTCCCATCCGGTTTGTCAACCGGATTCAATTCCGACGCTGAATCCGATCGGCAAAAAGGAGGAAGCGGCCCAGCCGACGTTGAACCCGACGATCGGTGTGGGGAGCATGCGGCCAACAGCACGGGGCAGGCGGCCGGCGCGGAGGAAGGCGACTGGCGGCACTGGCGCAGGCGGCTGGCAATGAATCGGACAGCCGGTGCGCGCTGAGGGGAAAAAGATCCGGGCGACGGCAATGGCATGCGGAGGCGGGCCGGCGGTGGGCGCGGCGCACGGAGGCAGGCCGCGGCGCGGTACTTCGAGCCGAGCTTCAAGCCGAGCGGCGGTGCTTCAAGGCCAGGCTTCCTCCATGCGGCGCTTCAAGGCCGGGAGCCGGCGGCGGCGATGCCTTCGAGGCACGCGTGGAGCCGGCGGCGGCGACACCTTCGAGGCCGACGACGCCTTCAAGGCGTGGCGCTGGAGCTGATTTGCGGCGGGGTCTTCGAGACATGGGCCGGGTGCCAAGGCGTCGGGTGGCGGCGCTTCGTTCGCGAAGACGAGGCGACGGGCGGACGGCGACGCGGTAGCCGAGGTGGCTATGCACTGCGGGTGCGAGGCGGCAGCGACAGCAACGCAGTCAGCCGGCGGCGGCTTCGGGTCGGGGCGGGTGTGGCGGCGGCTTCGGGTGGAGCCAGCCGGCGTGCTGCGTGCACAGGACCGAGGAGTCGGGCGGCGGCGCTGCGAGCGCGGAAGCCGAGGCGCGGCGGCCGGCGACGCCTTCGAGGTGGCCCGGTGGCGTCTTCGAGACGCACGGGAGGCGGTCGGGGCGACGACTTCGAGCCGTGCAGTGGCGCGACAGATGGCGCGGTCCTTCGTGGCCAGCATCTGCGGGATGGCTGGATGGCGCAAGAGCAGAGGTGCCAACACCGGCGGGATGTCTTCGAGACGATCGGCTGGGCTTCAAACCGAGGAGCGGTGCTTCGAGGCCGGCATGCTTCGTATGTGTAAAGAAAGGAGGAGAGAAAAAAACAGCTCACGGTTCCTAATATGACAAAGCAACAGTAGCTTCGTGCTGCCCAATCTGTAAAGAAAGGAGGAGAGAAAAAAACACTTGCAATACGCAGCTCCGTGCCACGTAGATGCATACGTAGGATTAGATCAATCCCCGTATCTCACCTTTTCAATCTGTTCACCGGTAGAGCTTCGTGCTGATAACGTATTAGGAACCGTCTTTATCGAATAGTCAGGGATCCCTAATAGATCGAAAAGTGGAGAACAGAGGAGACGAGTTTGGAGGAGGCGATCTATTATTCTCAATATCATATCTGATGGGTATTTCTCCTCTATATTTATAAATTTCACGCTAGGGTTTCAATTGAGATAGGTCAAAGCGGGCCTTCGTGGGCCGCCAAGTTTCCTAACAATAATGGGCTGTAGCTTTACTAGTGGCTGCCTCAACTACCGACGACTTTCCAGTGAAGTCATGTGAATTATTGGAGGTCTCGTTATCACAGATCTCAATACTCCATACAAGAGCTGGAATCGCCGTTTGGTTCTCAGACACCACCAACACCACAACATCATTTGAGAGAGCTCGAGATGGCTGGAGCGATGGTGAGCGCCTCCTCAAGTCTGATGAATCCCGTCATCGGCAAGCTCACAGGCTTGCTCGGTGATGAGTATAAGCTGGTCAAAGGCGTCAAGGATGGGGTTCGTTTCCTTATAGCTGAGTTGAGCACCATTCATGCGCTACTCGAGAGGCTCTCGGGCATGGAGGAGCAAATCAACGAGCAAACCAAGGAATGGAGGAACAAGGTGCGTGAGTTATCCTATGATATCGAGGATTGCATCGACTGTTTCATGCATCGTCGTAGCCTTGGCGATGCCAAGGCTAATTTTGTACGCAAGAGTGTGCGTAAGATGAAGGCTTTGTGGGAGGATCGCCGTATCGGAAAAGAGATCCAAGAACTCAAGGCCCTTGTTGTTGAGCAGTGCGATCGGCGCAATCGGTACAATATTGATCAACTAATTAGCTTACCACAGCCTGTGCCTTTGGACCCTCGAGCACCTGCTCTCTACGAGGAGGCCAAAAAACCTCGTGGGCATCGATAAGCCTCAAGAGGAGATCATTGGGTGGCTAAAGGGTGAAGAGAAGCAGCCGAATCTGGTGTCCATCTTTGGAATCGGAGGGGTAGGCAAGACTACTCTGGCGATGGAGGTGTACCGCAAAATTGAAGAACCATTTGATTGTCGAGCTTTGGTCTCTGTATCTAGAACTCCTAACATCAAGAAGCTTCTTAGAGATTTGCTCTTTCAAATCAACAAGAGCGACTATGATAGGTCAGAAAAGTGGGATATGGAGCAGCTCATACCCACACTAAGGAATAACTTAAAAGACCAGAGGTAACTCTGATTTCTTGTTCGAATACACCAATTAGAATAATGCATATTCATAGAACGTATGTTAACTCTTGTAGCTGCATATGTGCGAATCAGCATCTAATGCTAGAATTAATCGTGTGCATTAGTATGCATTAAATTCATGGTTCAGATCAAAAAGCCCGTGCTTGCATTCGCTGTGGAGAAATAGGTCACACTGATGATGAGCATCCAATCAACTGTTCCAGTTGTGAAGGAAATCATTCTCCCGGCAAATGTCCTATGGACAATATCACTTGTTTCCTTTGCGAAGGTCGAGATCATTATCCACCGCAGTGCCCCCTTGATCCATTAGTCACTGCTGCAGTTCAGCATCAACGGGAACAATTTCGAGCCTTAGTTGCTCAAGAATTGGCAAATAGAAGAAAGGCTGTACAAGAGAAGTCACTTGAAGAATCAAAGAAACAGCACTTCAATCGTGGCAACCTCCAGCCAGAAAGTAGCAAATGGCCATCGCCAACGTCATGCTTCTTATGTGGCGAGGAAGGTCACTGGGCCAGGGAATGTCCTAAGAAGCAGCAAGATGAGGCTAATAAGGAAGAAGGAATTGGGCATGCAATTAATCATAGCAAAGCGTCACAAAAGAAACGACAGTGCTACACTTGTTGCAAGATGAGCCATGCTGTTAATCAGTGCCCCCAAGGAAAACAAACATCTCCTAGCATCATTGTAGGATCGAGGATGCGCCTAGAGGGGGGGTGAATAGGCGTTTTACAAAATTCGATCGCTCTCTAAACAATTCGCTCTAATCAACCCCTATGACAAAACCTAATCAAATATATATGCGGAAGCGATAGATAGGTTTTGACAATTAAAGCCTAAATCAACTAGGCTCACTGGTGCACTAACTAAATTATGTCTCTAAACTAGAATTGCTAAATTGATCAATCAATTAACACTAAGCAATTCTATTACAATCAAGCAATTGAACAATATACTAGAAATGTAAATACTTGAAAGTAAAAGAGACAAGAGGCAAACGATGTTTTTCCGTGGTGTTCGGAGACTTAGGTCTCCCTAGTCCACGTTGAGGCAAGCCCACACTTGGACCGGCTCGCTCGAGCACCGCCTCTTTCCACTAGATGTGGTTTTTCACGCTTGCGTAGGCTCAACCCGAACCTTCACAAACTTGGCGGGCTTCTCACACCTTGAGAGCTCACGCGACGACGCCTCGCCAGTCTAGGAGTCGGCAACCTCCAAGAGTAACAAGCCGCTCCTTGCTTGAACTTCACCGAGCACAACAGATGCGCTCCCGGTGATCACCTCGTGCAACACATGCACCAAGGCCTCTCTCAAGTGCAACACATGCACAAGAGACACTCAATCCACTTCCTAATTGCAACACATGCAATTAGTCTCACTCTTTAGCTCAAGAGGCAAATGGAGAAGAGCAACACATGCAAACAACTCCCACACACAATGACAACCGCCCTAACACCCCAAGGCCTCCTTTTATAGCCTCCATGCCAAAACTAGCCGTTGGGGGGCAATTTGGGTGCTTGACATTTTGCGGTACTCTACGCCCTCTAAGGGCAGTAGTACCAGCATCTAACTGTCGGCTAAGCGGACATATTCACGATACTACCGCCCTCGAGGGCAGTAGTACCGACTTCTTGATAATCCGCCCCTAAGGGCGAGTAGTACCGCTCGGCTAAACAAACCCGCAAAAGCAGACGCTCGGAAAAAAGCTACAAGCAACTAAGGCCGGTAGTATGCAAGCTTCGGTACTACACGCCCATGCCTGCTTGATAGTCTTACCACAGGAGAAAAATTGATTTCAACTCAAAATCCATTTCTCCAAAAACCAAACTTTATTCTTTGAGCCATATGATGATCAACACATGATCATACACTCGTGCAAAACACATTTGCACCAACTTAGCTCATGCTCAAAGAATTTCAACCAAATTGCGAAAACACATTTCGCAAAGCAACTCAAGATCTATTTGCAAAACGTATTAAGCAAATCAAACTCGAGATTAATCCCCCTAGCCATGTGAAGGTCAACACAAGACCCGGTCAACTTGCCAACACCCGTTGCAAGCCCCACTCACATGGTCTCGGGATTCCGGACTCATAAACCTCAGTTTATTCGCACAACGAACTTGCAAATAACTCAACAAAACCATTTCATGCTTGAGCACTACTCTTTGCAACACATGCAAAAGTCTAGCTCCAAGCAACACCAAATCAAGAAGCATGAACTCTCTAATTTCAACACATGCAATTCTCTAGTTCCATGCAACACCAAAACCAAACTTCAACTAAAACCAAATCAACCGTATGAGCTCTCTACTTGCAACACATGCAAGCCTCTAGCTCCATACAAACTCACAAACACCAAATCGTGCTTGAGCTCTCTCCTTTTGCAACTCATGCAAAACTTAGCTCCAAGCAACCACACGGTTTTAAGAAAGATGTTTTGCGAACCAAAGCATGAAGCTTCAACTAATGCAACACATGCAAAAGTGAACTTCACGCAAAAGCCAACGCATTAGCTTATCCTATTTGCAACACATGCAAATCAAAGCATAATGCGAAAACCAAATGCAAATACTTTTCCTCTTTGCAACACATGCAAATCGGAGCATAAACCAAACAACCAAGCATAACTTTTAACCCATTCGCAACACATGCCAAATGGTTAATCTTTATGCAAGAACCAAATCCAAATGGTTGAGCTTGAGTGAACGCGGATTGAGATCATCAACACATGATGAAGCTCAAGCAAAAGAGACAACCCCTCTTAATAGTACGGCGGTAAAACCTTAGACTCAAAGACTACAAAAGTCCTTAGCCTATCTAGTTATACCTTCGCCACAAGACGCAAGCAATCCCTTTGGGGTCTTTATGATCTTTACTCGATACTCCCCCGGGATCATCACTCGACTCCTCTTTCAACCGGGATCTTCTCTTGGCGTCCATCACCTCATGATCTTTGTCCTTGTCCCGTTCTCAATTTTCTCTTGGACTTAACCTAACTCAAATCACAACTCATGAAAATCGTTAGTCCAAGATGCACGGTTGTCTCAATTATCTCTTGCACTTCATTAACACATAATGGATGCCTTTAGATCAATTGAGCACAACCTAAATCAATTTGAATGATTTATATGTGTCTTAAGTACGATAATGCAACTCATGCTTTATTATACTTAAGAGCTATTCATTGTCCTTAATTAATCAAGGAACACCATCAACACATGATGAATTATTCTTTAATGATTAATAAGACAAATGAACTCAATTTAAATTATCATTTAAATTGATATGAGTATATATTAACTACACAAGTTTTCATATACTCATGTTGATGAAAAGTAATGATCCATCATGTGTAAACTATATGGAAATGATCATTACTCTAAGTTATCAACTATAGAATAAACCCCACATGTATATGTGCATAAATATGATTGACTTGGATATAATATGCACATATTCAATTTGATCATATTGGAGTATATCCTATATTACCATGAGTATACTAATAGCTAGGCAATTCAAATATATACTCAAGGATTTAGTTTCTTTGTCTTGATCCTTATATGTGTCAATAAGAATTAGATCAATACAAAGAGACTTTCAAGTTAAACTACAAACTCCCCCTAAGTATGTGCATCCATGTAATATATGGATTGGTAGACATGATGCACATTTTGTGGTTAATACAATGGGGACATTCATAATTTAACTTGACTCCAAAGTATGCAACTAATATTAGAATGAACATGCATACATACCTTGGTTTTCCATTTTTCAATGTGATGAGACTAATCAAAGATATTCTAAATAAACAAGTTAGTCTCGATATAAGATTTGTCATTAATAACAAAATCACATTAAATGGATAATCTCAATATTAGATTTGTCATTAACACCAAAACCATAACTAATGAAGGTTGAACTTACAATCATGAACATGCCAGTAGTCACATCAGTCAAGTTTATAGCTCCAGGAGTGGGAGGAATAAAATCTGAAGTGACCTACCCAAAGAATCAGATAAAGAGAAGACATTTGAGCCAGGATGCTAGCCCCCAAAAGAATTCTACACAACTCCACGCGCAATTTCAACCTTCATCTGTTCATCCCTCTAGCCAAACCAATGAACAATTCTTTGGTACTCAAAACCAGAAAGCTAATGTTGTTTGCTTTTGCTGTGGTGAGCGTGGGCATTATGCCACAGCGTCGCCCGCATTAGCTAAGAAGGACTTGGATACCTTGTCTACATCTACTCAAGAAAAGTTCTACTTCACCTTGTCAAGAAAAATATTAGTAATTTCTAAACTGTCTCGAAGACTTAGAAAATATTAAGTACTCAGAACAACCCTTGCCTCGACGTTAGACTCTGAATGTAAATATATTCCTCATATGGTTGTACCCGACTCCTAATATGATATTGAGTATGTCTTTTGTGTGTTCAATTCCTGTAATCAATCTTTTGATCCTGTACATTTTATTCCTTCGCAGTTGTCAAATCCAAAGAAAATCAAAAACCCTCTGTTTATTAAAATGATCAAACAAGTTAAATCACTAGGATCAACCATCTTATAATCCTCTTACCTCAACCCAATATTTGAATTATCTCTACTTTGTTTTCACTCTAAAGTCAATCCGGAATGACATTATTCCTCAGCTCATTTCACCAACTAACATCGAACTAAACAAATCAACTGTTGTATTCAAATATCCTTCTTGATGTTAACGTTTGGATTCTTTCTCAAACACATCCAGTGACAATACACCTTCTCCTTCATCTCAACCATATTATGTATACCTCATGTCAATCTTAAAATCTGATTATCCTTATTAACATAACTATTCAAACAAAAGAGACTTGTAGAAGGTACTAGTATCCCTCATCTGCTTATACAAAACCTAAATAAGAAGTCCTCTCTATTCTTGAAACGACGACTTGGAATCGTAAGACTAAGGTCCAGTGAAGCAATTGCAATGAAGACGAAGTATCAACAGAGCGACAAGTCATCTCCGAGAAAGGATTCTCAAATCTACCTTGTCCTCAAGATTTGCTAGGTTCGTGGTAGTCACTGTTTCCAAATCCGGGATAACCTAGCGCCATGATATATTCAGCCATATCGTATCGTTAAGAAGATGCAAGAGAAAAAGCATATAAATTAAAGTTGTCATCTTAGCCCTAGTATTCAGAATGTCTTCTATATATCTTAATTAAGAAAAATGTCTTCATCCTCTTTCTAAGCTCATCCAGCTAAATGAAATCAATCCATAATCTGATTTAACTTATTGAGAGTATCCGATTAAAATCCTAAAAGAAGCTGAACGCCACACTCGTACTAAATTCCACAAGACGATCAAAGATTCAGCGGAGCAATCATTATGAAGAAGAAACAACTCGGAAACGAGAAGATCAACACGAGAAGAAGTTTCCTAACTCTTTTAGAAATACTTTTCCTTTAGACCCACCAAATCTCGGGGTCGAGATTTTTGTAAGGGGGGTAGATCTGTAACATCCCGAAATTTTAAATAAAGTAAAAGTAAATATTTTAAATTTGAAAATATTTATTTCTGAATTTCTTGGCATTACTGGTTTTATTTGAATTTTCCTTGGAGTTTTGCATTGCATGAAAAATCAAAGAAAGAGAATTAAAGAGTGAAAAAGAGAAAAAGGCAAAAATGTAAAAAAGTAAAAATTTAGAAAATTGCCATGAGAACCCTGATCATTCAATTAAATCCTTTTAGCCAGTGATTGAAATTTTACACATAAAATAATGAAGAGACAAAAGAAAAAGATAACTTTTAAACCCAAATAATGTATTGTCAGAATTCACATAAAATAACGGAATCACAAATGGAGCTGAAAACTTTATGAAAACATTCTGAGATCAAATACTTTTGAAAAACAAAATTTGAAAACTAATATACTTCAATTGATCTCGAAGAAAAATCAAAATCCGAAAATAAACTTCGATCAGTCATCGACGCGTGGGCCATTCGTTCCTTTTCCGTTCCGCTGGCACATTTGAGAATTCCCAGTCACTGACAGTGGTCCCAGAGTCACCTCTGCCGAACTCATCGCCTGCAACCGCCGTTCCTTCCACTGGGCGAAGTCTTCGAAGTCAGAGCGCAGGCCAGTTCGATTGCTGCCACGAATCCCACTCACTCCCTGCAAATCTTGGCTACAAAGCGCACTGCAATGAGGCTCTCCCTCATTCCCCCTCGCCCCTTTTCCCTTTTCCCAGTCTGGGCGCAAGAACTCACCCCATTTCCACCATTTCCGCAAGCCTCTGCTGCTAGGGCGCGAGGGAAAATCAGAGCGGCGTAGTGACCCTCCTCCCAATCCCTCACGTGTGGAGTATCCTTGGCCCTCACCGACTCCAGCGCAAGCGCCAATTTTGGTTCTTCACGCCTGCAATCCCACCGCACCGGCGCGCCTTCTTCCCCAGGTCCGGTCAACGGTGGCGGCCCAACCCGGCGCTTCTCCGAATGAATCGACCGCCAAAATGGTATGCCCTAGCCTCACTGATGCTCACACTGCTACCCATTCTACCCGAGTCTCACCTGTTCTTCTTCTCCGATGAGCTCCCACCATTGCCGCCGCACCTCTGTGCTGCGTCTCCGACCGAATGGCCTCCACCTCTGAGTGCGTCTCGCCGTGCTGATTCTCCTGGTGCCACCGCCTTCGCCGGAGGATCGCCGGAGCACCTTCGCCGGCCAGCCCTAGTGGAATGCTCTGTTTCTTCTCAAGCGCGAGGACCTTCTTCGATCCCTCACCAAGCAAGGAGCTTCTCGATTCGAGGTAAAGGCGCCTCCTGTGAATGAAAACGCATTGTCATTTCCCAGTCATTTTCCAACCGGGGTAAAATCAAATGATAATAATATGTGAATGTTTGATCCAATTTTAGTAGAGTAAATTTCTATATTCATTTAAAATCCATAAGGATCCAAATATGCAAAAGAATTTAATTCTTGAACTACTAATTATTATTTATATTAAACTTTGATTATGGTGCTAACATGGTTTTAATGAGCATTTGTGTATAATAAGTAATGGAGTGATGAAATAAATATTCATGAGAGTTTAGGATCGTAATGTATTCAAATATACAAAATACTTAATTCTTGAGTCACAAAACAGCTTAGTAAAGTTAAAATTAGGAATAAACATTATTATGAATGATGTTGTATTCAAAGAAATGTAATTCCAAAAATCATTAAATGAATTTGTATGTGTCCTGGAATCGCAATAAACTTAAACATGTAAAAATGCTCAATTGTTGAATTAGGTTTATATTGTTTGCTCTGCCATCCTTAATGAACCCTAGTATGGCCATTGACAAAATAATAGCTTGATGGCTCATAAAATGGAAAAGTAATTTGTATCAAGTTCCTAAAGACAGTGAGAACATACATATGTGAAAATAGTTGGAATGAAGTTTAACTTGAATTCTTTTATCATAAAGAAATGTCAAATGTAACAATAATCAAATGAGTAACCTATTGCAGTTAAAAGTGAAAATAATGCCAAACCAACTTTAAAACAATTCTAGGATTGCTACCTGCTAACACCTGAAAAATGAATCAAGAATCATGTAATGTGTAGTTGGAAATTACAGTTGAAGCTTGGCCGATTTAAGGTTTCAAATGTGGTCATTTAGGCTATTTCAGTAGTAGATAAAATAACTCATCCAAATACTGAAATCAGTAAAACTAGTTTAGTAGCGCTGTACAAAGTTTATACTACCATATTCTGTAAAAAGAATCTTATTCCATTAAGGTTTGCATATTAATATTGTTAGCCCAAAACCCTTAAGTGCTAACCTGTTATTTCCCTTTTTGGCCGATTCCGAATGGCGTCAACTTAACAATGCCACTTAAGCATTTTAAGCAACGAATATAATGTATCAGCCAAAGCCTAAAATTTATGGAATTAGCTTAAGATTGTTATACAAAGTATAAATCATCTTAGTATGAAGAAATAGCCATACTTCATCATGTTCTGCATATTAATCCTAATAGCCAAATAACCCTAAGTTATCACATTTCTTTAGGCCTTAATGCGAATAAATAAACTTTAGGTGTAAATGGGGAAACCTGAAGTTAAGTTATTTTTTTATCACCAGAACCTTCTTAAATATCGTGGGAAATGTTATCAGTAGCCTAAATCAGTAGATTTAGCTTGCATGGAGCTAATTCTAAGCGAAATCAATCAAAAGTAAAGAACTATTTAGTCGTAATCTAATGTGATCACTTAAGCCTTTTCACTAACTCGCAAAGCAGCTCATCTAAATCCGAATTTAGTAAAGAATCACCTAGAATTGATCTTTAGGATTTAATCTGTAGCAATCTAAGAAAGTATTCTTACTTCATCTTGCTTTGACTCTGAATCTTAATAAAGCAAAACCCATAAGTAATAAGAATTGGCAGAACTCATATTATGGATATTAAAGTATAAAACTTGCAACTAATGATTAATTCAATTAATCTAAACTATTTTTGCGTCTTGAATTCTAAAATAAGATTAATAAATTCATAAAGAGCAATCCTTGTTCTTGTAAAGAGTTTAATTGTTTTGATATCTATTTCTTTTGCTCTTATTGAAGTCTTTTATTTGCGTTATTTCCGTTGATCGACGTATAGAACCCGACGTCTCTAACTCCGTCATCGCCGTCGTCAACCGCAATCCTCGTCTTCGTTGAATTCGTCAATTAAGCAAGGCAAGCATCCTTTGACCATATTGATCCCAGTATTTTATATTCCTTTTTGTGCATCAAATTGTTTTACGCATGCGTCTACTTTCTGTAAATTGCTATTTTGCGGATTGGTAGATATACCTGTTGTCACATGAAACTCCTTGATAATTATGACAATGTGAACCTTGATAACCACAGAATAGGGCTAGACATCTGTTAATGTCATCTTGGGTATATACGATCATATTAACCTGCTTAGCCATGCTTTAGTATTTGAGGAACAGATGATCATGATTAAACTTGTTTTTGAAATGTTTTACCTGAACCTGAATGATCCTTTTTTTGGAAAATGGTTGCGGGTACTTTGATTAAAAACCCAAAATAAAACTATGCTTGGATGCGGGCGATTATTGGCGATAGCCGGATGTGCGAATGGAATTGCACGTAGTGTAGGGTGGAGTATCGCCTGTGTCGGATTAAGGACCGAGCAATGGGGCGCTATTGATCCGAGATTTCGGCAACCACGAGAGCTATTTATGGGGTAGCCATAGCTTGTTATGTTAATTAGACATGGCTTCGTCATTGGTAGGCTGGAGCTTCGCCGCAGTTTTCCGGTCAGTCTACCCGACGGGTATTCGGCCAGTCTACTTGCTAATGCAACGGTGTACGCCCTGCCGTGTTCAGAAACGTTGTGTTGTGTTGGTGTACAGAAAGTGGATCCACGACTCGCGTGTGTGTTTCTAGTTCTACGGCGGGGGTTAACGTCCCGGGCTGGTCAAAGCTATGTCTAGGTAATGTAATGACTATGTATGGTCGAAAGACCATGACTTGTGGGTAAAGTTGTACACCTCTGCAGAGTTTAAATCTAATCGATTAGCCGCGCTCGCGGTCATGAGCACTTGGTGATGTCATTCCAATGTTAGATGTTTACTATTTTCAAAAGGGCTTGGTATCTTTTGTTTTGCAACTGTGTTTTATGTCGAAGGGCTGACATTGATGGATTTCAGGATATGTTGTTTCGTCGCTCACGTCATGGAGGACTGTGAGTGTTACTTATGTTTATTTAATTGCTATCAATTAAACTCGCTCTTTTAAATTCCGTATGCAAATAACTTGATTTACAAATGAAATTCGCTTTATGCAAATTAACTGTAGTAGCCTCCTTTGAAATGGCCTGCATGTATGATAGGTTTTGCTCAAGTCTTGCTGAGTACGTAAAGTACTCACCCTTGCCTAATTATATTGTAGGTGGTTGAGTTAGCGCTGCTTCGAGTCTCTTTCCGTCGCAGGTTGCGGGATTCTTTTGAAGCGATTTATTTTTCTAAGGAGTTATGCCTGGTCAGTTGCCTGCGGGATCGGATGGGCAAACTGCAAGATATTGCTTCTTTCGCTGCTTTATTTTCTGAGTTGTAATATTTCTTTATATAATCGTTTCCGCTTAATTAATGTTTTGTATGGTTGTGATTTCCAATTGTTGTAAACATGTGAGTGCTAGCTCTTGATCCAGGAATAGCACAAGAATCACATGGAGGTTCTGTTCTTGAACGGGTCTCCTGATTGTCCTATGATATCGAGGATTGCATCGATTGTTTCATGCATCGTCATAGCCTTGGCGATGCCAAGACTAATTTTATACGCAAGAGTGTGCGTAACATGAAGGCTTTGTGGGAGGATCGCCGTATCGGAAAAGAGATCCAAGAACTCAAGGCCCTTGTTGTTGAGCAGTGCGACCGGCGCAGTCGGTACAATATTGATCAACTAATCAGCTTACCACATCTTGTGCCCTTGGACCCTCGAGCACCTGCTCTCTACGAGGAGGCCAAATACCTCGTGGGCATCGATAAGCCTCGAGAGGAGATCATTGGGTGGCTAAAGGGTGAAGAGAAGCAGCTGAAGGTGGTGTCCATCTTTGGAATCGGAGGGCTAGGCAAGACAACTCTAGCTATGGAGGTGTACCGCAAAATTGGAGAATCATTTGACTGTCGGGGGTCGGTCTCTGTATCTAGAACTCCTGATATCAACAAGCTTCTTAGAGATTTGCTCTTTCAAATCAACAAGAGCGACTATGACAGGTCAGAAAAGTGGGATATGGAGCAGCTCATACCCACGCTAAGGAATAACTTAAAAGACAAGAGGTAACTCTGATTTCTTGTTCGAATACACCAATTAGAATAATGCATATATTCATAGAACGTTAACTCTTGTAGCTGCATATGTGCGAATCAGCACCTAATGCTAGAATTAATCGTGTGCATTTTAGTATGCATTAAATTCATGGTTCAAGTCCTGACCGTTTCATGCATAAGTTAATTGGCTATTTTACTAGTCCTTTGCATGCATGCCCACGTATTTACTTCTCTGGAAATCGCATGGGCAGTTACTAGTTTCATGCATAAGTTAATTAGCTCTTTTACTAGTCCTTTGCATGCATGGCCATGTATATACTTCTCTGGAATTAAATTGCATGGGCAGTTACTAGTGTAACGTACGCAGTTAGTATTTGGTTAATTAGCTGCATGGTAATGAATTAGTGTATTTGTTGGCCTATAAATAAGAGTGAAACAAAGAAGAAAAGCTGTGATTTTGAGCAGCACAAAAAAAAAATTATTTGTCTCACGTGCTCCAATTATATTTGTGCTTGCGAATTTCCAAGTGTCCGCGTGTGTTCATTCGACGGCGTTTTCTTCATGTCGATCCAACACCTAACACCCATCAGTTGGACATTTCTAATGGCATATAAGGAATTAGCCCAAAAATAAATGGAGGGAGCAATAGCTAGTCATTATTATCCTGAGGGGCTTACATAATCTAAAACAGGCAACATATGCTATACAATAACCTTTGTGGTACACTCATACAATCTTGTTTGGTTTGGGCACAAAATTAACATGAAAAACTCCCCCAAAAATGCTAGATGTACTTCTCGATTTATTCTACCCATGCATAAAATTTTAAGTTCAGATTCATTTTATGATAAGAGTAACAAAAATGAAAAAAAAAACTGGTAAATGATAAATCACATACTACTGTTCAAATAAAATTTATCCTTTTTGTTAGTAATACATTTTGAATCTGAAATTGAATTTTTCAAGGGTACTAGAAAACTCTAGAGTACATCATCATTTTTTTTCCAAATTTTTCATCTTGATTTGGTGCTCATGTACGTCGAAAGACGATTGTATGAGTATACAGCATACATTGCCTTTTAAGTAAATAGTAGTATTTTAAATGTTAAAGAACCTGTACGAACCATAAGTTAATTAGGTTAAAACCGTAAGGGGCATCTTTTTATTATCCACCGTAAACTGTAGTGAAATTACAGAAAACCTACTCTGCCATTATTTATTTTACTCTCTCTAGCTAGCGCATGTATTCACAGCTACCAACACAAAGTATTCTACCTTTACAAACTACTCCCTCTGTTTCTTAATAGATATCATCCTAGATTCTTATACTTCCACCAAGGCACATCTATGAAACACTATATTACTCCTCTTTATTATATCTTTGGATGGTATATTTTACTATAGTGCATGGTGGTAAATGACATTGAAATAGCTAAAGAGAGGAGAGGTATACAAGGAAAAATTGTTGAAATGTTACCTCGATTTGAAAGCTAAAATAACATGTATTCGGAAATAGACGGAGTAATAATGAGGAGCATATTACACACATCCTCCTGGTCATTTTGTCTTGCATGTCAGTCTTGTCACGTTATTAATTTTGTGCTTAGTGAAAATATGCTCTACATTTTGCACGGGAGGCAGTACTACAGTACAAGACAAATAATGGTAGCCTTACTAATGCAACAAATGCATGTAGGTACTTCATCGTGATTGATGATATCTGGAACATATCAGCATGGGAGCATTTGAAATGTGCCTTACCAGTCAATGAGAACCGAAGTAGAATAATTACTACAACACGCATTGCAGATGTGGCCAAATCATGTTGTGCCGGCTTTGGTGGGCATATGTACGAAGTGAAGTGGCTAAGTGAAGATGACTCCTGCAGTTTATTCTTTACAAGAGTCTTTGGTTCTAGCGAAGACTGTCCTCAAGAATTGACAGAAGTAGCCAATGAAATTTTGAGAAAATGTGGTGGTTTGCCACTGGCCATAATCAGCACAGCTAGTTTATTAGCCAACAAAAGTCAAACAGTAGAAGTGTGGGTCAAAATTCGGAACTCTATTTCTTCTGTTGTGGAGAAAGGTTCTTATGTTGACAAAATGAAAAGCATATTGTTCCTCAGTTATTTTGACCTTCCTCACTATCTGAAGTCTTGTTTGTTATATCTAAGTGTCTTTCCGGAGGATTATTCCATTGATACGAGATATTTGATATGGATATGGGTAGCAGAAGGATTGATTCCTGGGCAAAACAGAGAAAGTATGGAACAACTAGGAGAAAGCTACCTAAATGAGCTTATCAACAGAAGCATGATCCAACCAACAAAGATTTGGGCAGATGGCAAAAGAGTGAAATCCTGCAGAGTTCATGATATCGTACTTGACTTTCTTATATCTCAGGCTGTGGAAGACAATTTTGTCGCTACATTGAATGGTGACAATTTTTGTAGAACTTCTTCAAACAAGATTCGCAGGTTTTCCCTCCAAGCAAAGTATTGTGAAGTTTCAGAGTTAGCAAAAGCAATGAAGGATGCATCCCATCTTCGATCTGTTCATATGTTTGGATCTGTTCTCCCAGAGCAGTGTATGACTCGGTTTTTGAATAGCCAAGTCTTGCGAGTGCTGAATATAGAAGGTAGATGGAGTTTGAAGGACAGCCATATTGGAAGTTTCTGCCAGTTGAAGTACCTGAAAATCAACGGTGCAGCTATCAGCAAGCTCCCAGAAGCAATCGGCAAGCTGCAGCTTCTAGAGATTCTAGATCTGAGAGGGAGCTATAATATTTCAAAGCTACCAACAAGTATTGTTAAACGACAGAAACTAGTGCGCCTTATTGGTGCATACAATGTGGCATTGCCCGACGGAATCGAAAGTCTGCAAGCCCTGGAGGAGCTATCAATCATCACAATCGCTAACTCATCCATAAAGTCTGTCCAAGGGCTCGGCGAGCTGACCAAACTGAGGGCACTAAAAATTTTGTGGAGGCCACACTGCGGCGAAGGTTTAATGAAAGCATGTACCTCAACTCTCTCAAAACTTATCGCTAGTGGCCTCCGATCACTCGACATTTGGCAAATGGAGATATCTGATGCCAAATTTTCATGCATGTTTTCGTATGGCTCCCCTCCACCTCTACAGAGACTTGCCTGTGAAATCCCCACCATACCAAGTCGAATCGGCTTGCTTGTCAACCTCACCCGCCTCTCTATTAGGTATGTTCGTCAAGTGGGAGAGGAAGGTTTCAAGATTCTCGCAAGTCTACCCGCGCTGCTCTCTCTTAACTTGATTTTAAGTGATGGCGTCCTCCACCAAAGGCAGGTCGTCTGCAGCCAAGGATTCCAGCGTTTGGTGAAGTTCAAATTTGGTGGTGCTCTTTTCCTCTTTGGTTTATACATTTATGCTGATCAAGAGTATGCTGCTGATTTCCTCTGTATATGCCAGATTTCCTTGTGGACGCTATCAGCTCAGAATGTAAAAAAATAAAAAAGAGTGCTGCTACATATTTGGATCCTTCATAACTATTTCAATCCTGCGAGACGCAAGCAGGTGTTGTTGACCTTTGGATCCTTCAACATGCACTTCTTGCTGTCTATTATTCTTTCAGCTAAGACCGGAGGGAAGAGAAGCTTGGAGGATATGATGTAATAGGAAAACACGTAATACAGAGATTGAAGACAATTGTGCCGGATTGTGAACAGCGATTGCTGAGATTTCAAGATTTTTATTAATGAATTGACACTCCTAAGATAGAAATAGCTAGGATTTGCCCTCTCCACTGTATTCTGGTATATTCAGTTTTATTTTTGGCCCAAAATCACTTGTGAAATGACCCCCTTGTCCCTCCTTTTCGTCGTCTCCATTCGTTCCCCAAATCCGGCCTTCCCCTCGCCCACATCCGGCGACCATCGCCGCTGCCGATGCTCTGCAAACGAACCAGCCGTGGCGGCTAGCTTGCGCGTGCTCGGTCCAGCCCCACTTGTGGCTCCCATCCGTCCATATCTGTCGTGGAGGTGAGTTCTTGCCGGGCATATGCTTCCTGAATTTCTCCTTGGAGCTGTTGCTTCTTGTAGCAATAGGTAGCTAGCTAGCTACAGATCACACTGATGATGATGCTGATGCGTGCATGTTCCAAACAGGCCTTTAAAATCTGTGAGAGCACACTGATAATGGTGACTACTAGAATTCGCCTGGAGAGGAATTTGCTCAAGCTCTGATGTAACAAAGAACAGACTGAATTTTGTGCTGCAATCAGGCTGCAGCTTTTCGGCTGCAAGAGAAACAAACTAAACTCCTACTTACACGCCACATTAACCAGAACTTCCGGCACAACGTGATACTGAACAGAAAAACCGAAAACAGAGAAAGCATGACGAGCTATTCTTGCGGCTTGACCTGACCTTGCGCTTATGCAACTAACAGAGGGAATACTAAGCAATACTATGGAATACTCAGCGTAATGCAATAAAGAGATAAACTAGATGCTAACGTGCACAGGGTTACTAGCAATCACCCCCTAATCCCTGCGCACGTCCATAACGCCAATCAGAGCACGTTGTTCAGTGAACTTCAGGCGTCCCAATGGCTTGGTTAGAATGTCTGCGAGTTGTCCCTCAGTGCCGATGTAATCAACATCAATCTTCCCTTGCTTGCTCCGATCGTGGATGATCTCGGATGAAATGAAACCTTTTATCAATATGCTTGCTCCGATCGTGGAAAACGGGATTCTTGCTGAGGGCGATCGCTGACTTGTTATCAATTTTCAAAGTGAAGGAGCTGCGCTCTCTCTGCATTTGAGTTCTGCTAGAAGGTTCGCCAACCAAATACCCTGGCAGGTGGCCGACGTCGCTGCCATGTATTCGGCTTCGCAGGAGGAGAGCGCTACAACTCTCTGCTTCTGTGAGTACCAACTCACCAGGGACTTGCCCAAAAACAACAGAGCTCCACTGGTGCTCCGGCCTGTATCAATGTCTCCGGCCAGGTCACTGTCACTATGCACGGTCAGGAATGTGCCAGTTGCTTCTGTACGTGTGCATACATGTGTTTATGAGGAACACAAGTGATGGTGTGATTCCCTAGTGAGAGAGAGAGGAAATCAGTGATTGATTTCTAACATCCTGGCTTTGGCTTGGGGGAATGAATGGGGAGACTGGGTTCTGTAGACTCCCTCTTCTTGGTGGTCTCTTTGATCTGGACCTCCTCCTCTTGCTCTCTTTTTCTGCTCTCGGCTGGTTCTTGATTGGTGGCTCCTTCCTTGTTCTCGGTTTGAGTGGGGAAATGGTGGATGCACTGGCTATGCTTCTTGGTTGGAAAGGGGAAATGGGGAATGTATGTGCTGTTCGATAGTGGTTTGGTCTTATCCCAATTCACAGTGGTCAAAACTACATTTCTACCCTTAGTCTTCTTACTGATTTACTTTAGGATATTTTTGCTACTATTCAAGCTTGCTATATTTTTCAGGTCATTACACGGCTCTCCTTTCTCTCCTCTTTTGTCACTCTTCTATGTAGGACAAAGGTAATATATACATGTGTTGACACCAAAAACGTGAAGAGGGTTTCTGGTTTGCAACACACCAGACGAACGCCGGGTTCAAGTGTGAGGCGTGCCAATCGATTTGACCTTGCAATCGATAAGGGGAAGGAGTTGTGAAATTCAATCAAGCCGATCCTAGAAACGAATCGGCTAAAACAGAAATCAGCTAGAAAAGCCGATTAGGAAGGTAACTAGATCAGTCGATTAAGACTAATCCGAAGGTAAAAGGTAGATCGATTTTGAAAAGGCGATGCGCAGCAAGACAGAATAAATCAAACCTGAAGAAATCGATGACGATCAAACAATCGGCGATACGCAACTTTATTTGATCGATGTCGACTTACAGAGGAAGATTACAACGCTAAAAAGCTAAAAAACTACAGAAAGCAAAACTAGCAGATGTATTGATTGTGGATGCGTATATGCTTCTTCAAGCAGTCTTGGCGTGCCTTTTATACCCGCTAGCCGATCCGAGTCCTGTTCTGTCACAGTAACATAATCCGAGTCGGCTGTAGTTTCCAAATTGGTCTCTTGCTTCCAAGGTCTTACCACATGCTATCCAAACTTTCCAAATATATCCCGTATGTTATCCAAACTTATGTGTTTTGCCGATTTCTCCCATACTTGCCAAAAATTGGTGCAAACAACATGCTTATAGTAAACTGAGATAGTCTTATTGTACTTACTCTTTGGGGATAACAGAAAGTGTACACAACAACTAATGTAGTCTGCACTTCCAAAAAAAAAAAGGAATGTAACAACAGCTGAACATACCCGCACCTTGTTGCGGTGATTCTATTCTCTATTTTAGTGTGGAAAATTTTGTAGTTGAATGTCTGAAGAGAGGAGATGACATGTTGCTCGCTTGAAAATTGCACAATTCTTACATGTTTATTATGGCCAATCAGCTAAGCAAACCAACTGAGGACAAATCTTCTAGCCTTTTTAGTTTAATTGTTTCTTAAAAATGTTTCCTATGTTCTAGATCATAGTATGACTTGTTAACTGCCCTTTTGTGCATTTGTGTTCACTGGGTTTGGCACTCTGCTTTATTAGAGATTAGAGACACAATTGCCAGCAGACGAAGGTGACATTATCACATTCACCTGGAAGCTCTCATGAGTCATGACCGGATGGGCAGTATACCCTGCAAAGTCGGAAAACGAGAAATTCTTCCTGGGGCAGGCAGCACACGATCCACTGGGCACCTACTTCGCAAGTGACGCACTCATTGTCTTCACGCTTTGGTTCTCATTCGGTGCTTCTTTCACCCTCTGCTCTGTAACGGTTGTATATGTAACACTGTATCGTAACCTGTCGGGTGGGTATGTGTTGTATAAATCGCTCTTTTTTTATTCTTTTTTTCTTTTTGGCTCCCCCTATCTTTCAGCGAACGAAGCAGTCCTCCCGATCCACTTGAAAGAAAAGAAGAGATTGTCTATCTATATATATATATATACAAGGTGTCACCCTGTTTCATTTACTTTCGTGTATGGCAAAATCTATGAGCTGCAGATGAAATAAGACAAGGCAGAGAGCTGTTCGTTTAACGAATTATTTCATAACTAGGGGAATTTTGCGAGCCGGGCTTTTTCTGGTTGGTGAGCGTGAGCGAAGCTCACCTCGTCGGCCGGTGTTCGAGCGCCGCTCAACGCTGGCGCATACAGCGCCGAGTGCAAGCGTGTGAGTATGTGTGGGAGCGTGTGTGTGGGGTTTGTGCGTTTGCGTTTGTAACTCGGTGGTTGTTCTACTTCTTTAGTGAATACCAGAGCTCCTGACCAAATTTCAAAAAAAATAACTATAGGAATTTTCAGCATAATAGAGTGACTATATATTAAAATATATTATATTTATCATATAACTTTATTGCCTTTCAAAATGTAGTTGTACTTGTTATACAATTGTAATAGTTGTGATATATACATGATTAATCTGCACTATTATAATTTGACCTCATCAAATAAGTGTTGTATATTTTTTTCTGTTGAGTAGTAAGATAGTTTTTAGGGTTTTTATTGTTTTTTTCAGACGATTGGTGCAGCTGGCGTGCGGCAGAGCAAACGGCCAGCACACCAAGGCCGACTTGGTCAGGCGGCTTCTTTCTTTCAAAAAACAAATCGGCTATTAGATTTACTTTACCTCTCATATCTAATTATCTTTTATCTTGCCCCCATAAATTAAGTTGTTGTTCAAATACCCATCATGCCGCATGTTAGCATGAATATTAGTGGTTTTCATTTTCTTTGATGCTTGCTTAAGCGGTGTCAATACATATTTTAATGATTTTGATACTTATGTAAATTATTTGGGTGATTTCGATATGTGTAAAACACTCTTTCATTATTGATGTTTCAATACTGAAGTCTTGTATTAAAAAGATAAAATCACTCGAATCATTGAAGCAAGTTTTGAAATTTTTAGCCAACCCCTCAGCTAAGGGCATGTTTGGATCCATTAGCACTAACAATTAGCTGCTAAAATTAGCTGAGGTGGATCCGAACAGTCCAGCTAATAATGCAGCTAATAATTATCCAACATCCCAGCTAATGGTTATCTCATTAGCTGGAAGACCCCTGCTAATTGCAGCTAATAGATGGTGAAAAGTCTTATTTGCCCTTGGCCATCCACCGCAGTCCCTTCTCCAAAAGTTCCTCCGCACGCGATTAGCCTCCCGAAGCCCCTTTCCGCCGCCGCCGCCCATCTCTCCCCCACTGCCGCTCTCTCCCCCACTTCTCTCTCCACCGCCGCACGCCCCTCTCCGCCGCCGCCGCCCATCTCTCCGCCGCACGCCCTCTTTTTGCCGCCGCCGCACGCCCCTCTTTTCGATGGATCTTTTTGGGGAGAACCAGCAGGACGATGCGTTCGTCGATCTCACTTCACCGCCCATGAATCCCGCCTCCGGGCTTCCTTCTCGAGCGCCAACTCTCTTGGCGGCCGTGGCGTTCCTCGTCGGCAGTTCGATGGAGTGGAGGTGCTCGATCTCAACTCCCAAGCCGTCGGCGTCCCCAACTTCATGTCCTACCGAGTTACTTGATCACCATGGGTCGGCAATAACGTGGAACCAGAGGTCGCCGGTGGGCGTGGCGCGTGGCGAGGCACCGGACCCAACGGAGACCCTCATCGCACGGGCTGTGAGGCCGTTCTGCGCTCCTCGACCGGCGGTTCGGCTACAGAGGCGCACGTGGAGCTCTTGGTCGCGCCGCCCGGTGGGTCAGGGAACTCGTCGGTCGCAGCCGCTGCGGTGGAAGTGGTGCAACGCCTCGGCACAGCGGGAGCGCTGCCACTGTTGGTGGGAGTGGTGGCAATCCTTGGCCGGACTATGCATTGCAGAGCTTGGAGGAAGAGTATGAAGGCTTTGGTGTAGGAGCTTGTAATATTTTGCTTTCCTCAAGTACTGAAATTATGGTACATTTTGCACTTGGTGAATGTTGGACCTAAAATTCACTTAATTATCAGTGTAAATAGATGGTTTGGTTAAATCTGTAATGAGCGCATGTGATAATTTTGGTTAGCAAAGATACAGTATAATGCTCAGCCTCATACTTGGTTTGCTGATGCTGAATTCATGCATTGGAGGAATTATAGGAGGTGAGCCTAAGATCAAGTGATTTGGACTAGCTATATTATACTTGGATTCCAATAGCATCAGGGTAATTTTGTGTTTGAGACAAGCCATATTATGATTGAAGGGGCTATATACAATTAGATGTGGCATTTCGTTTCAGCTATTAGGAACATGTAGTTTTGGAGAATTTGAAAAAGTGTTGCATAGTGTCTACATGCTCTCAGCAGATATTATCAAACCAAGAGATCCAGAATTTAGAATGGTTCATCCTAGACTGCAAGGTGCTCGTTTTTCACCACATTTCGATTACTGCATTGGAGCAATAGATGGGACGCATGTACCTGTTGTCGTGCCAGCGTCAATGTAACATCCCAAAAATTCAACAAAGTGAAAACAAATAATTTAAGTTTGAATATTATTAATTCTGAGTTTCTTGGCATTATTGAATTTTATTTGGATTTCTTTGGAATTGTTCTTTGTATGAAAAATTCAACAAATGGAAATAAAGAATGAAAAAGAGAAAAAGGCAAAAATGTAAAAAGTAAAAATTTAGAAAATTTGCCATGAGAACCCTGATCATTCAACTAAATCATTTTAGCCAGCAAATGAAATTTTATGTATAAATAAATGAAGAGATAAAATGAAAAGACAACTTTTAAATCAAAACAATGCATTGTCGAATTTATAAAATATATATATCTCACATGGAGCTGAAAAATTTATCATGAGAACCTCAATGCAATATCTACCTTTGGTAAAAATATTATAAATTTATAATGTCATTTAGTACTTCTCCAAAATTAAAAGCGAAACCACGAAAATCTAGAAATTGCGAGGTCGAATTTTATAAAATAATGAAACCATATTTTGACATGAAAATTTTATAGAAGCATTCTGATATCAAATAATTTTGAAAACAAAATTTGAAAAATAATAGACTTCATTTGGTCTCAAAGAAAAATCAAAATCCGAACCAAGAAATTAGAGCAGTCATTGTTGTAAGAATATTAGTAATTTCTCAGTGACTCATTTTAATCTAAAAATTTTACTAGGCATCAAAATCTATTCAAAGACTTCGGTCAAAAAGTTTCACCATTTTCTACAGTCATTTGACCACCAACAAAATCAGACAGAAAGGGAAAAGTTCACCCCAATCACCCTGTTTCCTTCGATCAGTCACTGCCGTGTGGGCCAACCCGTTGCTGTTCCGTTCCGTTGGCGCGTTGGAGAAGTTCTCAGTCGCTGGCAATGGTCCCAGAACCCTGCAGCCAGGCTCTTCCTTCAACCTCCGTTCGCTCCACTAGCGAACTCTCCCGAAGCCTGAGTGCAGCGAAGCCAGCGATTGCTGCCACGAAGCCCACTCAATTGATGTAATTCTTGGCTATAAACCGACCGCAACAAGCCTCTTCCTCATTCCCCTCTACTTCCTCTTCACTTCCCCAGCCTGAGTCGCCCAAAACATCCCCCAAATCCGCCATAGCCGAAACCTCCTGGAGCTCGAGTGCGAAGCAAAATGCGGGTGATTTAATGGTTCCCCTTGCAATTCCTCAAGTGTGGAGTATCCTTGGCCCCATCGACTCCAATAAGAAGCCCCAATTTCGGTTCTTCAAGCTCGCAACCCGCCAAGACTGCAGGCGCTTTCTTCTTCCTCACCTCCGGTCGCACGATGGCAGCCCACACCGAAGTTCCTCCGGCCAAACTAACTGCAGAAATGGACTCCTGGTGGCCCGTGGATGCTCCCAAGGCTGCTGATTCAAGCCGAATCCTCTCCGGTCATCTCCTTCGTCTGGTCACCGCCATGGCCGTCGCCCCTCCTCGGCTGTGCACCACCTGAGGCTTTCTCCGGCCGAATCGACTCCAGTACCAGCTGCGCCTCGTCGTGCTCTTCCTCCTGGTGTCCTCGCCGTCGCCGGATCTTCGCCGGAGTGCCCTCGCCGCCATGCCCTAGAAGCCCCTTTGTTTTCTGTCTCTGCGTATGGGCCCGGGAAGCCAGTCGCTTGAGGTAGAAGAAGACTGGGTCCAAAAGACGTTTTCTCATTGGTAAAGCGCATTCTTGATTTTCCATCCAATTTTCTGGCCGAAATGCATTCAACTATTAATAACTTATGCATTTTTAGTTAGAAACCAGTGAAATAAATCTATATATTTATCTAAAATCAAGAAGAATCTAAATATGTAAAAGTATATAACTTTTAATCTGCAGACTAATTATTTATATTAAACTTTGATTATGATGCAAGTATGGTTTATAATGGAAACTTATGAATAATAAGAACTGAAATGGTGAAATAAATATTACTGTGATGCTAGGATCAGGATGTATTCAAATATCCAAAAACATTCAATTCTTGAGTCACAAAGCAATTATAAAAATTAAAGATTTGAATAAACTCAATTATGTATATTATTGCCTACATAGAAAATATAATTCTTAAAATCACTAAATGAATTTTCCTGTGTCTCTGGAATCATAATAAACTCAAACATGTAAAGATGCTCAATTGTTGAATTAAGTTTATATTGTTTGCTTGGCCATCTTTAATGAACCTTGTTGTGGCCATTAACAAAACAATAGCATAAGGGCTTACAAAATGATAATGTAAATTGTATTAGATTCCTAAAACAATAAGAACCCATGTATACAAAAATATTTAGAATAAGGTTTAAGTTGCATTCATTTAATGGAAGAAAACATTAACCATACCAATAAATAAATAGATAACCTATTGCAGTTTAAGTCAAAACAATGCAAAATCAACTTTAGAACATTTTTAGGATTTCTACTTGCTAACGCCTGAAAAATGAATTAAAGATCTTGTATAGCGTAGTCGTAATCACAATATAAAGTGGGTCGATTTAGCGTTATT
Organism: Guadua angustifolia; assembly: GCA_036346375.1. NCBI lineage: Eukaryota > Viridiplantae > Streptophyta > Magnoliopsida > Poales > Poaceae > Guadua > Guadua angustifolia. The sequence goes on from JAYEVE010000446.1 coordinate 239,324, forward strand.
CATTGTGATCATTTAGACTAATTCAACAGCAGATAAAATAACTCGTCTAAACACTAAAATATGTAAAATTAGTTTAGAAACGCTGTACAAAGTTTATACTACCATATTCTGTAAAAAGAATCTTATTTCATCAAGATTTACATATTCTTCTTATTAGCCCAAAACTCTTAAGTGTTAATCATCCACTTCACATTGCTGCCGATTCCGAACAGTGTAAACTTTACAATGCCACTTAAGCCTTTTCAACAATGAATACAATGTTGCGTCTAAATGCAAAATAGTAAGATAATAGCTCGTCAACATTCTATGGTATTTATACCATCATAGTATGTGAAAACATTTCATTTATCATCTTCTTCGCATATAAAACTTATCGTCGCAAATACCTTAAGTGACCACAATCTGCACCGAAACCATAGTGCTTTAGCATTTTCGACAACTTGTAGGATAGCACGTCTAAATGAGAATATTGTGAGGGATAGTGCAGAAATGATATATAGGATATGTACTACTATATTCAAGGAAAATATTTTATTTGCAAGCTGTTCTTTAGTTAGTTTTCACTAGTACAATAACCTTAAGTGATAATTGTTCACTACACGTTTTCAATTCGATTTCTTGTAATATAAACCTTGATACCATATTAGCATTTTAAGCAATGAATATAATGTATCAGCCAAAGCCTAAAAATTTATGGAATTAGCTTAGGATTGTTATACAAAGTATAAATCATCGTATTATGAAGAAAAAACCATATTTCATCATATTTTGCATGCAAATCTTAATAGCCAAATAACCTTAAGTGTTAAGTTTTCTGAACTTTATAATATGAATCGGTAAGAATGAAGAAATCTGTATATTAGATATTTGAATCACCGAAATCTTCCTAAAAACCTTGATTGTGTAACTAATAACCTATCTTAGGGGATCTAGCCTATAGGATATGCTTTTTCATGTGAAGTTAATTAATGGATTGAATGCTATTCGTTCATATCATTCAACAAAGTGACTAATGAACTAATTTAATCCAACTCTTGGTTGTTCCTGTTTTCTGCAATGATTCTTTATTTGGATTTTATGTCTATCTTCTTTTGCCTCTTATTAAAGTTTGGTATTTGCCTTATTTTCCGTTGAACAACGTATAGAACCCGGTGTTGCTGTTTTCGTCGTCATCTTCGTCAATCGCAACCTTGTCTTCACCGTAAGCAGTGAGTAAGCAAGGCAAGCACTCTTTGACCATATTGATCCCAGTATTTTATATTTCTTTTGTGCATCAAATTGTTTCATGCATGCGTTTATTTTATATAAATCTGTTATTTTGTGGATTTGGTAGATATACCTATTCTCACATGAAACTCCTTGATGATTATGGAAATGTGAACCTTCATAACCACATAATAGGGCTAGACATCTCTTAATGTCATCTTGGGTATATACGATCATATTAACCTGCTTAGCCATGCTTTAGTATCTGAGGAACAGATGATCATGATTAAAGTTGTTTTTGAAATGCTTTATTTGAAACCTGAATGGTCCTTCTTGGGAAAATGGTTGCTGGTACTTTGATTAAAAACCCAAAATAAAACTATGCTTTGATGCGGGCGATGATTGGCAATAGCCGGTTGTGCAGACGGGTTTGCACGTAGTATAGGGTGAAGTGTCGCCCGTGTCACATTAAGGACCGAGCAATGGGACGCTATTGATCTAAGATTTCCGTGCAACCACGAGGGCTATTTATGGGGTAGCCTTAACCTATTAAGTTATTTAGACATGGCTTTGTTCATTGGTAGGCGGGAGCTCGCAGCAGGCATTTCCGGTTAGGTCTGCCTGAAAGGGTTTCCACCGTGCAATGTGCATACTCGCCATGTTTAGAAACGCTCATTGTGTGTGAAAGTGGATCCACGGCTTGGGTGTGTGTTTCTAGTTCTATGGCGGGGGTTAACATCCCGGGCTGGATCAAAGTCATGTCTGAATGATGTAACGGCTATGTATGATCGCCTGGCAGGCACACATCTATTGGAGGCGTGTGTCGAAATGTTCTCGCAAAAAGGTTGATTATTCCTTGTGGGTAAAGTTGTACACCTCTGCAGAGTTTAAATCTAATCGATTAGCCGCGCCCGCGGTCAAGGGCACTTGGTAAAGTCATTCCAATATTAGATGTTTTATTATTTTAAAAAGGGTTGGTATCATTTGTTTTGCAACTGTGCTTTATGTCAAAAGGGCCGACAATTATGGAATTTCAGGAATGTGAATGATTCGTCGCTCACGTCGTGGAGGACTGTGAGTGTTATTATGCTTTACTTATTTGTTATCAATCAAATGCTCTTAAAAATTCCGTTTGCAAATAACTTGATTTACAAATTCAATTTCACTTTATGCAAATTAACTGTAGTAGCCTTTCTGTTGAAATGGCCTACATGTATTATAGGTTTTGCTCAAGTCTTGCTGAGTACGTAAAGTACTCACCCTTACTTAATTATTATGTAGGTGGATGAGTTAGCGAGGCTTCGAGTCTCTTTTCGTCGCAGGTTGCGGGATCCTTTTTGCCGTGGTATTTCTAAGGATTTATGCCTGGTCAGTTGCCTACGGGATTGGATGGGTACACTACAAGGCTTTGCTTCTTTGCTGCTATATTCTCTGAGTTGCAATATTTATGTAAATATTCGTTTCCGCTAATTAATTTAATGTATGGTTGTGATTCCAATTGTTGAAATGTGCGTGCTAGCTACTGATCCAGGGACTAGTACTGCAAGCACATTAGATTTCCATTTTTGCATTCTGTGTAAAAATGGGGGTCGTTACAGTCAAAGGTCCTTCAACATGTCGGTCGCCATGGATATTCCACTCAAAATGTGTTGGCTATATGTGATTTTGACATGAGGTTCACCTTTGTTGTGGCGGATGGCCAGGATCGGTACATGACATGAGAGTGTTCGATGATGCTATACGCAAATATGGCGACAAGTTTCCACATCCTCCACCAGGTAAACTCACTTGTTGCCATCTTAGCTTATTTGTTATATAGTCAAATTTCTATTTTTTCTATTTTTTAATAATTTCTAATGTTCTATTTTTCTAGGGAAATTTTATCTGGTGGACTCGGGCTACCCTAACCGAGTGGGTTATCTTGCACCGTACAAGGGGATGAAGTATCATTTACCGGAGTTTCGACAAGGCCCAAGACCAACAGGGAAAAAGGAGGTATTCAATTATTTACATTCATCTCTTCGAAATGTCATCGAGCGTTCATTTGGAGTTTTGAAGATGAAGTGGCGTATTCTGTTGGACTTACCAAGATATCCAATGATAAAGCAAACCAAAATAATACTTGCATGCATGGCCTCCATAACTTCGTTCGAGAAAGTGCAATGGCGGATGCAGACTTTGACATGTGTGATCGTGATGAAAACTACATGCCAATCCCTGCGGCATCTTCATCTCAACGAAGTGGTGCTAATTGTGATTTAGGTGACGAAGATCAAGGCATGAATGTAATCCGTGATAATCTTGCCAATGCTTTGTTTGCAATAAGAGAGTGATCGAGAAAAATATGACACATTTTTTTCCCCAAGTAGGCATTGTTGTCGCTAAAGGAATCTACTTGCGAAACAACAATTTTTACAATTACTGGAAAGAATTCTTTATCTATCGTTTGTTCTTAACTGAAGGAAGTGAAGAAATTTCAGCTAGTATTGCTTTGCTCCGACCGTTGTTTTCTCGATTCTGTAACGTTTGGAGCGGTGGAAGCTCCCAGCTGCTCCTAGTCAAGTGGAGTAACATCGTGCATGGCGTGCGTTCAGATCTGGGAAGAATAGCTAGCTTGGTTGCTTGTAGCAGCGGCAGCAGCCTGCAAGTAGCAGCAGCAGATTAGCGATAAATACCAGCCGTGCCAGAAGACGAGAAGACTGCACAGCTCGTCAGCTCGCTCACGTTTGAATGCAGAACTTCCTAAACGTTTAAAAAAAAGAAAGATAAGCCAAGAAGCAATGCATCATTAATGCAAGGGTACAATAGACATTTGTATCCATAACTAAATTTTCAAACACCTATTAGCTAGTAGATCCAAACAGCCCCAGCTAAAGCTAATAATTAGTTAGCTAATAATTAGCTAGCTAACTATTAGTGCTAATGGATCCAAACATGTCCTAACAATTAGTTCATTAGCTGGTGGGTGGGAGCTAATTTGGGCTAATAGCATTTAACACACTAGGAAAAGTCTGAAATACCCTCGCCATTATGAGGGGCAGACATGTTATGAGGGGCAGACATGACTTTTCTAAGAAATTAGTCCAACCATTAACCATGTATCCAAACAGCCCTGGGCTAATTTTAGATAGGCTAATTATTAGCTGGCTAACAATTAGCTCTAGCTATTAACCAGCTAACAATTAGCTTTAGCCCATCCAAACATAGCCTAACTTTTATTGGAATAGGAAATAGGCCAAGGTGACCAAAACTTTGCTTTGCAATTTGAAGCATCCGAAAGATCATGCATGTCAACTGAAGTGTCCCACTGAAGCAAACGAGCAAATGCATTCCAGGAAGCCATACATTCCAGGAAGCAAACGAGCAAATGCATTCTCGAGTCTCGACACGAACGTCTTATTTTCAAATGTGCTAGTGCTACTAGCAAACAATACATGTGATGGACAATCAATGTAGACTAGGGCTGGGTGTCGAACCGAGCCAACATAGGTTTATCGTGCTTTTGGGCCTGAACTGTGCCAGACCGTGATGGCCCGTCGTGCCCGCCATACTGGTCCAGCTTGTCTTCGGTGAGTCTAGACACGACCCATTTACGTTTCGTGCCATGCCGGCCTAAATCCGACCCATTTACACTGTTATGTTGAGATAATGGATACAAATATTGGGGAAAAAAGAAGTAAATTTTATTCAATCTGGAGCATGTACAGAGTTACTATCTCGTTAAAAATTTTACACCTCGATGTGGGGTACCCCCGATAAGGAAAAAGTACAGTAACTACGTATACACGTATAGACTATCCGATGATGTGATTGTCAAAGTCGGCTACCACGTCTGTGATCTCTAGATCCTCAGGCTGATGTTGTGTCATGTCATCTGCACACTCGTAGTCTTTGAGGTATGTAATTGTCTCAACCATCTCAGGTCTGAGAGACGATATCCTTCGCACAAGTATCCTTGGGCTGATGTATGGTCATGCCTATCGTATTCCTTTAAACTGGAACTGGAATGAGACAGGAGAGCATTTGGTGTTTAGGCCCGATATTCTCAAGGAAGCCGAAAAGTAGATTACTATGATCAGAGAAATGTTAAAAGTGACTCAGTTAAGAGAGAAAAGTTATGCTGATAATCGTTATCGTGAATTGAGCTTCGAGCCAGATGATTTCGTATATCTCAAAGTTACCTCACTTAAAGGAGCTAAAAGGTTTTACGCCAAAAGAAAGCTTGCACCAAGATACGTTGGTCCATTCAAAATCTTAACCCATTGAGGAGAGATTGCTTACCAATTAGAGCTACCGTAGTTATTGGCAGGAGTGCACAATGTGTTCTACATGTCGCAACTTAAGAAGTGTCTCAGAGTGCTAACAGAGTAGACACCATTAGAAGCAATTGAACTGTAGAAAGATTTGACTTACAAAAAGCAGCCAATTAAAATTCTGGATATGATAGAGCGTAAGATCAGGAATAAGTCAATTCACTTTTACAGGGTTTAGTGGAGTAATCACTCGAAAGGTGAAGCTACCAGGGAGCATGAAGAGGATTTGAAGTTAGAATTTTTTAACCTATTTCTTAGTCAGTCCTGAATTTTAGGGTCGAGATTTTATTAAGGGGGAAGTTTGTAACATATAAATTTTTACTTTTTATTTATTTAATGAGTTATTTGTGCATTTTTTGATTTTTTTTCTGAATTTATTGGATTTTTTTAGATTTTATTTGAATTTATTTAAAATTAAGCATATTGGCCTTTTGTAAAAACTAATTAATTATAGAGAAAACTAAATAAATTTTAGCTAAAAATATTTTATTTGGGTTCTTAATATCTTAAAATATTTATTAGATTTTTTTGGCTTTTTGATATTTTATTTGCCTTAAACAAATTAATCTATTTTTTAGAATTTTATTTATTCAGAAAACCCTAAAAAACCTCATTTGAACAGTGCTAGGCCCGACCCATTACTGTGTGCTAGCTTGGCCCGGTTTGGTGTGGCCTGTTGGCTTGCCTTCAAGAAGTTTCAATCGCGACAGTTGGATGGCGATCGTACGGCCATTTTCAAGCCGAGTGGCTTTGATGGTTCCTAGGCATTGGATCCTGATCAGATGGTCAAGATCATATGGAAACCCTAAGTGCTTGCGTCGTTGGATCCAGATCGTTCGGTTGTGGGAGTTCTTGACAGTTTGGGTTCTACGCGTTTGTTATCGCCGGATCTGGACACATGTTCCGTTGAGATTTTTCCGCACCGCAAGTGTTGGTGTCGTCGAATGGGATGCGTGTCGCGCCCTAGGTTGTCCCTGATGCAAAGTCGTGGCATGCACCGTCATGTCACCATTGGACTTGGAGTCCGTGTCCGTGGTCGGTACGCCTTCCGAGGCCATTATAAGGCGCGTTAACCCTAGCTTGAGGTTCATCGTGACTCGCCGCAACCTTTGGATGGAGCAGTTTTGCTAGGGCCACCATAGTTCGTTCCTAGAAGCTCACCGCAGTTCTTCAGACTCACCGTTGTGGTTTTCATCAAGCCTATTATTATCGAGTTGTGTTCTACAGCTTGGGTACCAAATTTGGAGTCGCCGTGTTGAACGCATCCAATCCGCTAGCTCTCGTCGTTAGAGCTGTTGAGTGGGCCTTTGTCTCCAAGTCTAGTGGTAGAGCGCCGCCGTGCCGCCATCAATGTCGGGTAAGTTTTTGGCCATCTGATCTATAGTGAACGCTCAAGATTGAGCCACATAGTTACGCTGAGAGTATAACTTCACTAGTAACCTTGTCTGTTGGATCTGCCACAGGCGGTCTTGATTGAGACACGTGTCAGCCATTGAGAGCATCGAAGTAGGCAGCACCACAGCAATCACGAGTCGCCTCGTGTCGGGTGTGGTTACCAAAGTGTCGTGCACGGTGCTATGAACTTAGTCCATACGCCCGAGACGTGTGGCTGTGTCTAGTTGGTCCAGGGCAATGCTGACGCGACGCAATAAATGGATTTTTCAATAGAAAATAATTTGGTTAATTATTTATTTTCTGATTTTTGTATTTTCTCTTTTATTCAAAATTTTGAGAGCCCGTTCTCCCTCATACGAGCTTCGATTGAGATCTATTTAAGGTGAATTTTATTTGATTTTTAGAGTTTATTTGCTCTCTGGTTTGGTATTTATTTGGCACTCTCTTGTTACGCATAGACGTCGAAGTGCTCGGAGTGTCCAAGGAAGATCCGTTGACTCAAGAGTAGGTTCCAGAGCAAGATTAATAGCTTTTCCAAGATAAATTGTACTTTGATCATGTTGAACCTAGTTTATAAAATTGTTATATTGTTTTACTTTATGCATGATATTTTATGTGCATAACTATTTCAAATTAAATTGGGATCTAGCTAATCTGTCCAATTGAACTATATCCTACCTTGTCATTTATATGCCATGATTCATTGTCACCCTAGATTGGTTCATTATTAGTTGGTTAATATTAAAATCAACATGTGATGGTTAGACCGTGTTTAATATGCTTAGCCATGCCGTGTACATCACATGTCTCATGAAATATCAAAAGCTAATCTTGACTAGTGGAATATGGAACGTGATTGTGAATTAGTGTATTAGGTGTGGTCACACAAAGATGTTAAGTTATAGTGGCGAGGGATGTCACGTAACGATGTTGACTTATTGATAGTACGTGGTGCTTGGTAATCAATTAGCGTGGTAATTATTTATATTGGGACAAGTGACAAGGGGTAGTATGCCAAAGTCGGCCGAAGGGCAGAAGGTATGTAGAAGTCCCACCCTAGTCATCTTAAGGACTTAATCTTGCAAGCCTTTGACCTGAGTCAAACATGCAACCACATATCTGTAATGGGACAACCTAGCTGGTTAATTTATAATGTCTTAGCTTTAGTACTACTAGTGGTGGTGTGAGTCCCAGGTTTACAGATCAATTCGCATGGCGTAGGAGGGGGACCTTATTGTAGTGGTTTAACCCTTCAGTGTTGAAATCTTAGCGGGTAGTACTGAGTTAAGACATAGTATTGTAAAGACTTTGTTATAATCACTCACTTGTGTGGCGAAATGGTTGTATCGTGTGGCGAAAGTGTATAACCTTTGCAGAGTATAAAATCTATTTGAATAGACGTGCTCACGGTATTGAACATTGCTCGGTGATTACAGTCAATGGTTAGATCTTATAAAATGAAAACTTAGTTGGGGTAGCAGGTTGCTAATGGAAGGTTTGAAATATGATTTAGGACTAGATGCCATGTTTACTTAGGAAATACTGAAAATTATTTATTACTGTTATTTGTTTTACTGTTTTTTTCAATCTACTTAATGTACTTGTTTACAAATACTGCTTTATTGGAAAATAACCATGTTAACCGTTCCTTTAGAATAAACCTTGTATATAGTTATGTTAGAATTGCATTTTGTGCATAACTTATTGAGTATTTTAAGTACTCACCCTTACCAACAACAACATCACCAATTGAGAAATCTACACCTATTCTAAAGGAGTACCAAGATGATGCAAATGTTTAGGGTGCGAGCCTTTTTAGTTACCTATGTTGAGCCTGTATACACTAATGTAATCTTGAACTAGTGCAGTATATACAGAGGGTCCAGATTTGCATATTTAGATCCCGACACGTTGTTGAGGTAGATCTTCTTGCTTCACTTTTAGTGCCAAACTTCTCATAATATTTGTCAAAAACTCTGGAAAACTCATTATAAATATGAGAATAAGCCTCAGAGAAATCAAGATCGAATACCTCACCTATTCACTCGAAGGTGCCCTGCAAGTCAGGTAATTTTCTCTGAAGATCCAAAATAGTAGCAAAATAGTATAGATGTGGAATAGCTTGAAAATAATTTAAAATTTTTTACTCTATTTGTTCTATAATATGCTGTAAAATATAATTATCTCTATTTTCTTTAAAGCATTACCAATAGTCTAGAGCCACTCGATGACTAAGGAAGAAGTTTGGTAGTACACACCGGATAAATTTATAGTTGTATTGTAAAAAAATTCTAAAAAATGACTAGCAATTTTTCAATCCACTTCAATAACCAACGAATTACCATGATTACAGTTGATGAAGATAATGATAATATGCGCGTAACCTTTACACCACTCCAACATAGTATACGTTGTGCTCCATATGTGTAGCCTTTACACTGCTCTAGCATAGCATACGTTGCGTTCCATCTAACCTTCATAGTAAGGTTGATTCTTCTTCGTTCCTTATTGTTGACTCTACAATACTGTGAGAATTGGGAAAACCATGCAGACGAACCAGTAACAAAATTGATAGTGTTGCGTATGCTCTTCAAACTAGATTTCATTATAACCAAACTTGCCTACACAATAAGATTAATAAGTGGCATACACATCTTTGGTGAAGTACAAAATCTCTAACATAAGTCTCTAGGTGTAGTGAAGGAAGCTTTAAAGCCGTCATGTAAGCTGATGCATTATCAAGAATGATAAAAATAATTCTACTTTCTATTTTAAAGTCAGTGATAATCTCAAGCACACGATTAGCGAAAGCCTCTCTGTTGTCTGACTCGGATATTGGCCTAAATTTTATGACCTTTTTGTTTAGTATGTACTCGTCATCTAAGTAATACGCAACAACACTAATTAGGCTGCTCTTTGATGAGAGAAAGACCATATATCTGATGTTAAGGCAAAGAAAAAACTAACTATCATGAAGGTTTGTTTCAACATTTTAGTTTATTTGTAAATATTTATAAATGTCACGTGTATTTGTTCTTCTACTAAAATATTGGTATTGTGGGCAAAAATCATGTTGCACCATTCTTTTAAAATTAGAGCACCCACCCATTCTAAATGGAAGATCATCCATCTATGTAATGTACAATTTTATTTCTAGCTACATCGGCGTTGTATACCCATGTACTTATCGAACCGTCGGTGTTGAACTTGAGCTATGTCTGGATGCCCTCACCCGGCCTCTGTCCGGCTGATATCTTCCTCAAGCATATCTCTGTGTGTCTCTTCAGATGACCTGTTTCACCAAATGCATGTGTAGATAGTTTAGCTTGATAATATTTACAAATAGTATACACTACCTTATATATGTCCACAATTTCGATGGTTATATCCATATATTACTGTACCACGCCCGTCGACTACCGGATGTGGATGCCCATGTCAGTTGCATTGACATGTCGGCCTACATGTTCAGTGCGGATACCGACACCCATCCTAAATACACTGATGTAACGGTATCTAAGCTCAATACATCTGGAATGTACCATGCATCTTGGTCAAGGTAAACGAAAATGAGCTACAGCGGCGAATTGAAAAAACGGATGACTCGTGAGGGTCTTTATGGATGTTTTCTTTTTTTTTCACTCGATTATTGTCTGACCGTGACATTAAAGCTGGCATAAGATACGGCCATTTCGAAGTCATACATTCTAGCAAGCAAACCAGCAAACGCCATTTGTGCTACTAGCAAGCAAACAAATGCGCCAGCTCTTGACAAGGTGCATGCATGCCTTGGGCAATTAATATAAAAAAGAGGAGTTGAGCTGTAGCCCTCCTGATGACTAACACCGATCAACGTCTCTGGAGGTTCTCGAGGTCACGAAACTAGAGGACTAAGTTAGGCTATTCCCAGTGTATAGTAACATATTTATTTAATACATGATACATAAGTATTTTTGATGATGTGGCAAGAGAGTTAAGAGGAAAGAGAAAAAAGCTGTATCTTGAGGAAGATACCACTTAGGCACGAAATCATAGACATTGAAACTTGAATCATCTAAGTGGCCCACAATTCATACTCTTATACACATCTAGCATTTAATTATCTTGTGGGGACTAAGAGCATGTACAATGGTACATGTCAGCAGTCTCTAAGCTTTGCCACGTAGGATAAAAAATGACGTGGATGAGAGAGGGTGCGCATAGAGAGTTGAGCCGTCTTTTAATCTAGAGTCGACTCTAGCACGAGAACTAAGACAGGTTGTGTGTGAGAAGAAACTATCTACTCATAAATGTGTTGTCTATACCATTGCATGAGTTGTCTCTAACGCTGTCTATAAATGACATGTCAGCCTGTTATAGACAGCAGCTGTCTATACCATTGTACATGCCCTAAGAAACAATCTATGATACCATGCATTGGGATAGTTGTATCTTCTATAATAACATATGACATGGCAGCTTTGGATATTGTGATAAGATACAATACACTGTGAATAGCCTTATGCATTGTCACACATCTCATATACTTGAAAGTTGGAACAGCTGTAAATGCCGTTCGTCTCTCGCAAGGATTTGAGAGCTTGCGAGCTCAACATGGATAGAGGGATACTATACTGTTGGTCTTATAATGACTTTACTCCACTAGCACCCGAGTTATCATTTTTGGCCATGAGGCAATAAAACAGAGAAATTTTACGGTGGATAATATAGGTAGTAAGTAGTGGTAGTAGAAATCAAATATAACCATCTATCTCTCAAGGGTATTTTAGACTTTTCTTATCCATTCATCAGGGGTATTTTAGATTTTTTTCTAATTCGTTTTTGTTTTGGATTCACCGAATATCTGGTGATCTTCAAAGGCTTCTTATCCATTTGGAAATTTTGGCAGGAAAAGCAAGCATGCTATTTGATATATAAAAAAACACATACTACTTGGGCATGAAATGGAAGCAACCAGGAAATCTTTTGTTTTGCAAGGTTAAGCATAATTGTTAGCAGCAACGGAACCGAATGACTCATATGTAAAAATTAATCATATCTGGGTTCATTGCTTTTTGTTTAGCGTCAATAACTTTGTTAGGTCTTCAATATAAAATTGTTCAATGTATTTTTTTCCCAGGATTTGGGCTTTTGTGACTTCCTAGAATTTCAGTTTTACATGGTGGTGTAGATCTTAAATCTATACTATATAAAACAAGAGTTTCTTTTCGCGTCACTTCATCAAAATTACCCACCTTTGCCACTATTTTTTAAGTACCCACCTTTGTCACTGTTAATTAGTGCTCTTTGCAAATATACTTTTTTATCACAAATTGAGTTTTCGTTGCAACGCACAGGCACATAGCTAGTTTCTATCTGAAAGCAACCTTCAATAATATAAGGTCTACAGGATGTTGAGCAATTCAATTTTTTGGTACCGTCGAGTATGTGAAAGCCCGTCCTTCCCTTTTTGGTGTCTACAGGATGTTGTTTGACCTACTTCTGAATTTTCTCTGAGACCTTCAAAGTGTAGTTTTGACTAATAATTTCTATTTAATATATTTCTAAAACCCAATAAAATTGTAATATTATGAAATTACTTTTCAATACAAATCTACACGTATGATTTTCATATATCAAATTTAAATATTTAAAAATATTGATAATCAAAGTTTTGAAAGTTTAACTATAGTTATACTAAAACAGCAACTATTTGTAACGAACAGAGTTTAACTACAGTTATACTAAAACAGCAACTACAAGGACAGAATAGGCTGTAGCTTTACTAGTGGCCGCCTCAACTACCGACAACTTTCAGTGAAGTCATGTGAATTATCACAGATCTCAATACTCCATACAAGAGCTGGAATCGCCGTTTGGTTCTAGACACCACCAACAGCACAGCATCATTTGAGAGAGCTCGCGATGCTGAGCGCCTCCTCAAGTCTGATGAATCCCGTCATCGGCAAGCTCACAAGCTTGCTCGGTGATGAGTATAAGCTGGTCAAAGGCGTCAAGGATGGGATCCGTTTCCTTATAGCTGAGTTGAGCACCATTCATGCGCTACTGGAGAGGCTCTCGGGCATGGAGGAGCAAATCATCAACGAGCAAACCAAGGAATGGAGGAACAAGGTGCGTGAGTTATCCTATGATATCGAGGATTGCATCGACCGTTTCATGCATCGTCGTAGCCTTGGTGATGCCAAGGCTAATTTTGTACGCAAGAGTGTGCGTAAGATGAAGGCTTTGTGGGAGGATCGTCGTATCGGAAAAGAGATCCAAGAACTCAAGGCCCTTGTTGTTGAGCAGTGCGACCGGCGCAATCGGTACAATATTGATCAACTAATCAGCTTTCCACAGCCTATGCCCTTGGACTCTCGAGCACCTGCTCTCTACGAGGAAGCCAAAAACCTTGTGGGCATCGATGAGCCTCAAGAGGAGATCATTGCGTGGCTAAAGGGTAAAGAGAAGCAGTTGAATGTGGTGTCCATCTTTGGAATCGGAGGGCTAGGCAAGACAACTCTAGCTATGGAGGTGTACCGGAAAATTGAAGAATCATTTGATTGTCGGGCTTCGGTCTCTGTATCTAGAACTCCTGATATCAAGAAGCTTCTTAGAGATTTGCTCTTTCAAATCAACAAGAGCGACTATGACAGGTCAGAAAAGTGGGATATGGAGCAGCTCATACCCACGCTGAGGAATAACTTAAAAGACAAGAGGTAAATCTGATTTCTTGTTCAAATACACCAATTAGAATAATGCATATTCATAGAACGTTAACTCTTGTAGCTGCATATGTGCGAATCAGCACCTAACACCCATCAGTTGGACATTTCTAATGGCATATAAGGAATTAGCCCAAAAATAAATGGAGGGAGCAATAACTTGCCATTATTATCCCACAGGGCTTACATATTCTAAAGTCTAAACTAAGCAACATATGCTATACAATAATCCTTTGTGGTACACTCATACAATCTTGTTTGGTTTGGGCACAAAATTAGCATGAAAAAATTCCCCCAAAAACGCCAGATGTACTTCTCAATTTATTCTACCCATGCATAAAATCTTAAGTTCAGATTCATTTTATGTTAAGAGTAACAAAAAAAAACTGGTAGATGATAAATCACATACTAGTATTCAAATAAAACTTATCCTTTTTGTTAGTAATACATTTTGAATCTGAAATTGAAATTTTCAAGGGTACTAGAAAACTCTATAGAGTACATCATCATTTTTTGTTCCAAATTTTTCATGTTGATTTGGTGCCCATGTCAAAAGACGATTGCATGAGTATGCAGCATACATTGCCTTTTAAGTAAATAGTAGTATTTTAAATGTTAAAGAACCTGTACGAACCATAAGTTAATTAGGTTAACACTGTAAGGGCCATTGTTTATTTTGCTCTCTCTAATGCATGTATTCACAACTACCAACACAAAGTATTCTACCTTTACAAGCTACTCCCTTCGTTTATGAATAGATGTCATTTTAGGTTCTTATACATCCACCAAGGCATATCTACGAAACATTGTATTACCCTGTTAGTGAAAATATGCTCTGTATATTGCACGGGAGGCAGTACTACAGTCAAGACAAATAATGCAATTCCGGAACAAATGCATATAGGTACTTCATCGTGATTGATGATATCTGGAACACACCAGCATGGGAGCAATTGAAATGTGCCTTACCTGACAACGAGAACCGAAGTAGAATAATTACTACAACACGCATTGAAGATGTGGCCAAATCATGTTGTACCGGCTTTGGTGGGCATATGTACAAAGCTAAGCCTCTAAGTGAAGATGACTCCCGCAGTTTATTATTTACAAGAGTCTTTGGTTCTAGCGAAGACTGTCCTCAAGAATTGACAGAAGTAGCCAATGAAATTTTGAGAAAATGTGGTGGTTTGCCACTGGCCATAATCTGCATAGCTAGTTTATTAGCCAACAAAAGTCAAACAGTGGAAGCGTGGGTCAAAATTCGGAACTCTATTTCTTCTGCTGTGGAGAAAGGTTCTTCTGTTGAAAAAATGAAAAGGATATTGTTCCTTAGTTATTTTGACCTTCCTCACTATCTGAGGTCTTGTTTGTTATATCTAAGTGTCTTTCCGGAGGATTATTCCATTGATAGAAGATGTTTGATATGGATATGGGTAGCAGAAGGATTGATTCCTGGGCAAAACAGAGAAAGTATGGATCAACTAGGAGAAAGCTACCTAAATGAGCTTATCAACAGAAGCATGATCCAAGCAACAAAGATTTGGGCAGATGGCAAAAGAGTGAAATACTGCAGAGTTCATGATATCGTACTTGACTTTCTTATATCTCAGGCTGTGGAAGACAATTTTGTCGCTACATTGAATGGTGACAATTTTTGTGGAACTTCTTCAAACAAGATTCGTAGGTTATCCCTCCAAGCAAAGTTTTGTGAAGTTTCAGAGTTAGCAAAAGCAATGAAGGATGCATCCCATCTTCGATCTGTTCATATGTTTGGATCTGTTCTCCCACAGCAGTGTATGACTCAGATTTTGAATAGCCAAGTCTTGCGAGTGCTGAATATAGAAGGTAGACGGAGTTTTGAGAACATCCATATGGACAATATTGGAAGTTTCTGCCAGTTGAAGTACATAAAAATCAATTGTCCAGCTATCATGAAGCTCCCAGAAGCAATCGGCAAGCTGCAGCTTCTAGAGATTCTAGATCTGAGAGGGAGCTATAATATTTCAAAGCTACCAATAAGTATTGTTCAACTACAGAAACTAGTGCGCCTTATTGTTGAATACGCTGTGGCATTGCCCGACGGAATTGGAAGTCTGCAAGACCTGGAGGAGCTATCACGCATCAGCATTGCCAACTCATCAACAAAGTCTGTCCAAGGGCTCGGCGAGCTGACCAAACTGAGGGCACTAAAAATTTCGTGGGAGTCACGCTGCGATGAAGGTCTCGTGAAAGCATGGACCTCTTCTCTCTCAAAACTTATCGCTAGCGGCCTCCGATCACTCGACAGTTGGGGAATGGAGATATCTGATGCCGAATTTTCATGCATGTTTTCGTGTGGCTCCCCTCCACCTCTACGAAGACTTGCCTGTGAAATCCCCACCATACCAAGTCGAATCGGCTCGCTTGTCAACCTCACCCGCCTCCGTATTAAAGATGTTCGTCAAGTGGGAGAGGAAGGTTTCAAGATTCTCTCAAGTCTACCCGCGCTGCTCTCTCTTACCTTGACATTAAGTGATGTCGTCCTCCACCAAAGGCAGGTCGTCGGCAGCCAAGGATTCCAGCGTTTGGTGAAGTTCAAATTTGGTGGTGCGCGTGGGGCGGGGTTGATGTTTAAGCCAGGTTCCATGCCAAAGCTCCAAGGGATCAAACTTGAGTTGTGGGCATGGTGGCAGTTGAAGCTCCATGGCGGCCTAGTTTTTGGGTTGCATCATCTTTCAGGCCTCAAACATATCACTGTTGTTATCAACTGCTACGGTGCCGTGGCTGACGAGGTGGAGGGCTTGGAGGGTGACATCAGGGCCGCAGCAGGCATCCTTCCCAACCGCCCCACACTCGAGATCAGCAAAAAATTCGCCGAATGAAGCAAGCTAGAGAATAATGATTTAAACCGATCAGGATTCGTTTCAGGTATGAACTGGACAGGACTTTCTTCTATCTATTTTTTCCCCTACGCTTTTACCATCTCTAGATATGTTTAGGCTCTTTTACCATCCTTGTGTATAGGATATTTTCCTCTTTGGTTTATACATTTATGCTGATCAAGAGTATGCTGCCGATTTCCTCTGTATACGCCAGATTTCCTTGTGGCCGCTATCAGCTCAGAATGTACCACTGCTTAAAAGCTCCTGTGACCATTATGAAAAAAAGAAAAAGAAAAAGAGTGTGCTGCTTCATATTTGGATCAGTACTTCATTTGGGATCAGTACTTCATGTGAGGAAAAATGTAATACAGAGGTTTGAAGGGTAATTGTGCCGGATTGTGAACAGCAATTGTTGCGGTTTCATTTAATAAAAGGGAAAAAATAAAAAAGAGTGTGCTGCTACATATTTGTATCCGTCATAACTATTTCAATCCTGCGGGACTGCTTCAACATGCGCTTCTTGCTGTCTATTATTCTTTCAGCTAAGACTGGAGGGAAGAGAAGCTTGGAGGATATGATGTAATATATAGGATAGTTTACTTCAAATGGGATCAGTCCTTGATTTGAGAAAAACATGTAATACAGAGGCTGAAGATAGTGATTGTGAACAGCAATTGCTTTGCTGCGGTTTCATTTAATAAAAGGGAAAATCGATGATTTGCCACTCATCAGGCTCTGGTTTTAAGATTTTTCCACTTACGAGATTTATCTTGATGAATTGCCACTCCTAAGATAGAAATAGCTAGGATTTGCCCTCTCCACTGTATTCTGTTATATTCAGTTTTATTTTTGGCCCAAAATCACTTGTGAAACCCCTTTGTCCCTCCTTTTTGGTCGTCTCCATTCGTTCCCCAAATCCAGCCTCCCCCTCACCCACATCCGGCGACCATCGCCGCTGCCGATGCTCTGCACATGAGTCGTGAGAGAAAACGAACCAACCGTGGCGGCTAGCTTGCGCGTGCTCGGTCCAGCCCCACTTGTCGCTTCCATCCGTCCATATCTGTCGTGGAGGTGAGTTCTTGCCGGGCGTATTGTTCCTGAATTTCTCCTTGGAGCTGTTGCTTCTTGCAGCAATAGCTAGCTAGCTACAGATCACACTGATGATGATGCTGATGCGAGCATGGGGAGTGAGTCGGGCAACGAGTTGTCCGAGCTGCTGTGGAGAGCGGGCCGGCGATCAAGAGGACAGTGCGGCGGCCTTCTCGCCCTTCACCAGCATCACCGCCGCACCAAAAGGGTACTCCTGGTGCAGGACGACGACAACGACGCTGTGCCGAAATTGCATTTCATCATCGACGAGGACGACGACGGCGACACGTCCCTGCTGGCCCAGGACTACTGCTCCAGCCTGCTCTCCGAGTACTCGGTACTCCGACCTACCCGCTGCACCGGCGCCAGTGGTGGTAGCGAGCATTGATGCCAGAAAGCTGTTTTCCTCCCACGGCGCGGACGTCCTGAGGCCGATGGTGATGTTCGCCGGATGTGGATGTGGGTGAGTTGAAGGGCCAGATTTGGTAGAGGGAGGGAAGAAGAGGAAAAGGAGGGGTAAAAGGGTCAGTTCACAATTGATTTTGGGCGAATTAATAAAAGAAAAAAATGCCATAATACGGTGGAGTGGCAAATCCCAGCTATTTCTGTCTTAGGAGTGGCAATTGGTTAAGAAAAAACTTTTAAGTGGCAAATCCTAATCCAGTGCTTTAGAAGTGGCAAATCATTCATTTACATATAAAAAACCCTCTGTTTTTTTTGTAAAAAAAACTAGTCTTTCCTTGAGCAAAAGGTTTATTTGAGCAATCTGCCGAGTGTATGCAATTGCAGAGGTTGCTTACAACTTTAGCCGTGTAGTATCAAACTATGGAATGCTGCTTTGTCGGTACGTTAATTACTAATATAATGCAAAACTAGGACAAAATTATTAGGAGACCATAGGAAGTGTACACAACAAATCATGTAGTCCCCACTTACCATAAAAAAGGAGTCCGACAACAGCTGAACATGAACATTTCTAGCAAGCAGCAAAGATTGATATTATAGCTTTTCTAGCTCTCTATGTGTGTGTGTGTGTTTTTTTTTCTTTTGCAAATTTAGTCCTCTTCTAAACTTCATTACAAAATAGTCTCATCCACAACTGCGGAGCGCAAAAGATAGCACATTCCGTGCTCCAGCACTTACCGAGGTTATTCTTGTACGAATGGGGAGACGGGGTGACATGATACATTCTTGTATGAACGGGAACACTGGAGAGGGGTGAACGTACATAGCTTGATTGGACCATGTTTGCGTCGACGCTTCTCCGTCTTATTTACCGAGGAACTTGTCTTTCCTTAGGATGCTCACCAATGCTAACACCTTGCAAGCTTCTACCTCGCATTCTTTTCAATATTTCAAGTCGGTATGCTTTACACATGCCACCGTTTATTCCAGAGAGAAAAAGAAGCACAGGCACAAAAAGGAGAACAAACGAATAATGGCACACGACTACATTCCATTCCCTATTCCTCCTGCTGCATGATTGAAATGGAGACTTGCACAATTGATGCCTCGGTCCTCTGCACATTTTTTTTAATCTTTGGACCTTTTTTAAACTAATTGCAAATCTAGCGCTCTTCTCGATCCTAGAAGAATCAATATGTGACACGTGTCATTTACCGTACTCTTCTATCTTAACAGGTATCTGCCAAGCTTGGACACCATGATACCCCGTCCTGTCGAGCTCCTGTATCACTAGGGATGGCAATCGGGCAAGGCGGGCATGGGTAGTACTCACTCATACCCGTGCTCGCCAGTCGAAATCTCCCTCATGGGCATACCTGTGAAGAGTGGCGAGCGAAGAACCTCACTATGGCAACCTTCATAATTAACATAGGGTAACGACAGTAACACAATCATTATTCTGAGGTAATTACATTGATCTCAGTATATTAGCTAGTAAAATATCGGGAGCACCGAATATCTGTTAATACATCATGTTTAGAGTGTTGCAATAAAATAATAATTAAAGATTGAAATGGAAACTTATTACAATCCATTGCCACGCAAGGCTACGAGTCCAGTACATAAAATCTTATCTAATATCTAGTACAACAAAATTTTATTACATAAACATCAAGGTACCTTGTAGATCGATGGTCGCTGCTATACGATCCACTACTCCACCCAGTCCTCTTGGTAGTTCTCCATCTCCTCGTAACCCTGATCCTACGGGTGATCCTCACCCCGCTCCTTGTAGGTGAATGCATAAGGGTTGTTTTCTAAGCAAAGGGGGAATTAAGCAAGAGTGAGTACAAAGTGTTCAACAAGCATTAATAACAAAATATATTATATGAATATTTCCCTCATTCATCTCAGTTATAGCTCTCTGTCAATTCTTTTTTCAGAAAATTGAGTTTTATTAGGAAAGAGTGTGTTTCCAATTTTAATTATTGAAATTGCTACTAGCACTCGTATATGAGGTAGACTTCGCTTCCATAGTCTCCAATCTAGGAGACAAGCATGAATTCATGATCTAATCCTCGTAGATTTGTACCACTTTTTTCATAGTAATCCCAACCTCTGTTGAGACCCTAGATGTTTATCACTACTCAGATATTAGATCTTCAACCCTAATAACTAACGAGTTGTGGTGTTCTTCACAAATGTTCCCCACCCACTCGCAGCATATCAGTTGTACCCCCAAATTCAATGCACATCAGTGATACTCATCTCATGACGTTTAAATATAGCGCCTTGGAATAATCAACCGCAACTGAGTTCCAAAATCGTGTTCCTCACCGGACCTTCTAACCTACCTGGTTTCTCACTCCTAATTATCTACTCATACCCAATGTAGAGATCATAACATCTTCATAGGATAATCTTTTCGGTGTTTCCACACAATATGGTTAATATGAAAATATGGCTCATTGTTCGAGTGTAATTGTTTATCTTTATATTCTAGCCTATGTAGAGGGGCCCATCGGTGAAACCCTTCTCAAGGGCACACTCAACCCACCTCATATATATGTGTCATCGGCTCCTTCGTTGGACTATCCATCCCTAGCACATCATAAATCACTATCTCAGCAATTCACAATTAGACCATCTTTTCAATAGCATTCAATTTAGGTTTTTCTTAAAAGGAGCTTTTCCAATGCATCGATGATAATACATATAACCAAATACATTTAATTATAATTATTCCAAATATATTCAAGAGATGCTTGCCTAGGGTCGTGTGAAAATAGGCATCCTCACATGGGTTCTGATGGTGACCTACTGCTGGATTTGATTTATTTTCTGAAATTATGAAGTACTATATTTTAGATTGCTATCAGATTATAACATGTGTTGTGGTGTCCAGTCTTTACCTGATCTCTGTTAGATTTATACATGTATACTATATATTAAAGAGCTAGAGAATGCTGGTTTGTGACCGATGCCAGCTGTCCTCCCTTGCGTAGAGACCCTCCAAAAAAATTAGAAATTGCGTTTAGCTCCTTTCGATAGTTTTTTAATCAAATAGACCCGAAAAAATATCAAAATTATATTTAGGTCCCTCCACGGTATACATTTAGGTCATCCTGGTGTTTTTTAGCAGAACGGACCCAAAAAAAATAAATTACTTTATGTCCCTTTAAAGTTAAAAAAACACAGATTCGTCGAAGGTTTATAACAACCCATGGATTGAAGCGAAGTAAAATCAGCGGTTTTTCAACAAAAAACGCACATTCGTCGAAGGTTTATAGCAGCCCATAGATTCGCCGACAGATCCTAACGACCCATTTTTTTAAACAAATACAAAAAGCAAAATTCGACCAAATTTTCCGAAATGTGTAAAAAAACATCCACGGTTTCCTAAAACAAACGCAGATTCGTCGAAGGTTTATAGTAGCCCACAGATTCGCCGATGGGTCCTAGTTGCGGTTTTCTAAAAAAAAACACAGATTCATCGAAGGTTTATAACAGCCCATGGATTCACCGACGAGTCCTATCAACTCATTTTTTTAAAAAAAAATACGTAAACAAAAAATATGACCAAATTTCTCAAATTTTTCACGTTGCATCATCGTGCACGACGCAGCGTAGCTCGTTATTATGGCTAGCCACATTTTTCTAAAAAAACACAGATTTGTTGAAGGTCTATAGCAGCCCATAGGCTCACCGACGGGTCCTAACGCAAAAAATAAAAGTACAAACAAGATTACATTTATATCTCTCCGTGGTTTTCTTCCAAAAAATAAAAACACTGATTCACCGACGATTTACAGCGGTCCACAGGTTCGCCGACAGGTCTTAGCGACCCTTTTTTTTTAAAAAATAAGAAGATTGAAATTACGCAAAAAAACAAAAATACATTTGTTTTCTCTCAAAACAGAACAAGTAGATTCTTTGACCGTTTATAACAGTCCACAGATTCGCCGATGGGTCCTAGCGAACTATTTTTTAAAAAAGATACACAATAAACCGGAATTATGCACAAAAAAATGAATACATTTAGATTCCTCTGCGTTTTTCTTTAAAAAAACATAGATTCATGACGGCTCCTAGCAATCTAAAAATTCACCGACGGCTTTTAGCAGACCATTTTTTAAAAAAAACAAGAAAACCAAGATTACCCAATTTTTTTGCAGAAATATCTGTATAACAAAATTTCGCGTGAAGTAGCATCGCGATTGAATTTCCCAAAATTTGCACGACACGTAATGCGCGCTACGAAATTTCGCATAACGCGGCGTAGCGCGTGGCACTGGCTAGTGTATACTATGTGGCATAATTTGGTGCTGCATATTAAAATTTTGGATAATATTTGTATTCTATTAGATGTATTATTTTCTTGTTTTGCTCACTATGGTGGTTGATACCCTTATTTGTTTACTTATCTGCTAGTATTGAACCTCCTATTGCTTTTATTTAAATTATTTTCTAATATCAATATTATTTCTTATTTGTGTTATTGCTGGTTATTATTTTTTCTTTTCTTTTCTTTTCTTTTTCTACACTTGGTTGCTCTTATCGGCATCCTTCTCCTCCCTTCTCACCTCTCTATCTTTATGCCGATACCCAACGGCTTTCCCCTCTATTTGGTTTCCTAGGCCACATCGTCACTCGGTCCCTTCGACCACCCAACTCGGCCTTGCCTCTTGGTCCCCCTAGGCTGCCGGTCTCGGCTCTGCCTCTCGGTCCCCCTAGGTCGCCCTGATTCAACTCCATCTTCGCCAACCCCATCGCCAACCTGCCTCCTGCCCTAGACCGCCACCTCCGGGCATCCTAACCTAGGCCGCTGCCTCCTGATTGGCTCGATCCCTCAGCACCATCTCCCACCGGCTCAACCTCACCGCACTGTCTCCCCCACCAGTTCCATCGGATCCCACTGTGATGCCAACTCTTATCCCTATTTGCCCCTTCTTATGATGTTTGATTACTAGCTTAGTATCCAGATCGTCCCTTATTACTTGTCTTACTTGGGTTGATGATGATTATTTGGGTATATTTGATGATGATTACTAGCATTCTTCAAATCTACCGATCCCAATGTAGAGATCTAACTGAAACCCATCTACCTAAACATCCTAGCCAATTAGGTACAACTAGTGTCGGTGTTTCGTGAACCGGCAAGTAAATTTGTAAGTTAAGGGGCCGCGCGTTCCCTCTCCTTGAATGGTTAGACCCAAGGAGCCCAAGATGTATACTAGTTCGGACTGAATGTCCCTACTTCCAGTTCGTGTGGTGGTTGTTTATTGCTTAAGGTGCGGAAGACTGCACAGGATTACAAGCGAGGGCCAAGGGCAGGCCTTGAGCGCCTCGTCCGAGTGGGAGAGGTGAGAGCTAAGCGCTCCGAAGTGTTCGGTCTGCTCGTAAAAGCTTGGGTCCGATTTCGTTGTGTTCCCCTTCCCTGAGGGTCCTGCCTCCCTTTATATAGGCGGAGGGGGCAAGTTACACGGAAGTTTGGAAAAGAAAAGTAGGGGTGTGCTACGCCCGGGAGTCCCAGTCTTCGGTCCTGGTGACTGACAGGTTCCCATTCATCCCATGCCTGGGTTGGTAGACACAGTGAGCAACGTTCCGTCGGGAAAGGGCGCACCTGCCCTCTGTGCACCTATCAGATGCTGACGCCGTTACGCTGCGCTCTGGTATCGCCTCGGGAGGGAGCGCATCTCTCCACTGTGTATGACGGGGTGAAGGGACTGGCGCTTGACTTTGGCGGCCCCGCCACTTTGGGAAGAGCCACCGCTTGACATGGCGGGCGTGTGTGGGGCGGTGACTGCTTCGAGGCCGACCGCGACGATGTTCGACCAGATGCGGAGATCACCCCGTCGAGACCATGGGTGCCCGACCTGAGGCCAGGTCGGAGCCTGCGGGGCGCCCGACCTGAGGCTAGGTCGGCTGCGGGGCACGACACGAGGCAGTCGGACCGCCCTGAGTGGGCTTGGCCGGGGTTGAGGTCGCCGTGACCAACGAGGCCTTCGACCAGAGTTGGGCCTAAGACGACCCATTTGGTGTTTCGGCCTGCTGGAGGTACCCCTGGTATGAGTATTCGTCAAATAGATACAAGTCGAAGTAATCTCTGGCACCACTAAGGAATGAAGCTAAACAGGCATATGCACACACATCGAAGTAGTCACGCCTTTAAGGAGGAGGAAGCTCTCGAACGACGGGAGCAAGTACCTGACAAAGTAGAGCATGCAGAACCACTTGCAGGTAGATCCTCCAAATCTGATTACGAATCCGGCCCACGCGGCACGGAGGAGAGGGCTAGGAGGGAGCAGCAAATGATCAGGGCAGGGAAGATGGCAGCAGGCAAACCGTTGAACTGAGGGGGTTGGCGTGTGGATGAGTCACTGTCGGTGGCTGGGTGGTGGGGAGTGTGATGGCTGCCACCACAAACAATAGGGGTGGAAATGACTATAGGGAGAGGTAGGAGCCGAGTGGCGACTAGGGGCAATGGGGGACTAGGGGAAACGCGTGGAAGGAACGGGGTGCCTAGGGTTTACTTTTGTCTAAGGTTAGTAATCGATAATAAACTTATACTTCGGGTACCTTCGAGGTTAGCAGAGCCAAACACGCAATTGGGGGCACACAACATAGACAGGTTCGGGCCTCCTGATGGAGTAAGAGCAACTCCAACCCAAACCCCTATATTTCTCCCCTAAATTACTCATTTAGGGGTGGTATAAAAATTAGGGGTACTCTACATCAAATTTGTCTCCAACCCACACTCCCTATTACTCACCCCTATTATTTATCTAAACATTATTATTACTTTGCACCCATGAATTATTATTTTAAAATGAATAAAAAAATGCCAAAGAAAATAATAGGGGCAAAGAGAAGCCCCCTAGATGTAGGGGTGAGAGAGTACCTCCTTAAAATAGGGGTTTATAATAGGGGTTGGGTTGGAGCTTATATTTTTCTAAGTCTCCTCATAATTTAGGATAGGGGGAGGTTTAGGGGTGGGTTGGGGTTGCTCTAACACCCTACTCCTGTATGGATGATGAATGAGGTTGATGAACAAAGTATCGGCGCCCACCTTGACCATCTTAGAGGGCTCCACCGGGTCTAAGGGCACCGTCTTGACACCTCCATAGGTCTTCTTTTCCTTCTTACCGTCGTCAACTGGGTCGTTGGTGGCACTGTTGGACGTAGAAGCCTGATTGCTGCTCATGGACTTTCGGTGTTTAGTCTCCTTATCGCTGGCACTGGCTGCCGATCCGCAGAGATGGTAAACCATCTCTAGGTTCTTCTTGTTGCACCTGACCACAGCCCGTTGGTCTCCCTTGATTATAAGGACTCACTTAGGCGTTGGCATCTTGACTGTCTGGCACGCGTAGTGCATAATTGCTATAAATTTGGCTAGCATTGGGCGGCTTAGGATCACAATATAGGCGGTTTCAAAATCCACTACGTCGAAGAGAATCTTTTCGGTGTAGAAATTATCTGGCGTGCCAAACGTGACCGACAGCTCGATCTGGCCAAGTGATGTTGAGGATGAGCGCAGAGTTATGCCATGGAATGGCTCAGCTCTGGCCTTTATCTCTGTCCAAGGGATCCCCATATTCTCTAGTGTTTTTGCGAAGATAAAGTTCAACGAACTGCCTCCAGCGACCAGGGTTCGAGCAACCTTAATGTTGACAATGGTGGGCTCGACCACCACAGGGTATCACCCTGGATGCGAACCACAAATGGCTGATCTGACTGGTCGAAGGTAATCGGTACTTTGAACCACTTGAGAAATCTGGGAAGAGCTGGTGTGGACAGGTTGACCTCTCTTTCGACTACCTTGTACTGCCTCTTAGACTCGTACGTAGCAAATCCCTCAAAAATGTGTGCCAGCTTGTGATCAACCCCACGGTACTCAGGCTCATCATCCTTAGGCTTCTCCTTAGCTTGCTCGATTCCGCGCTCGATGAGGGCAGCTTTGAGCTTCTCCTATACCTTCTTGCTGATCACCTAGCACTCATCGAAGTCGTGTTTGTCCGTATAATAGACTAGACAGTATTTGTTCCCTCCACGACTCCAGCCTTTATTGTCACCAAGGTTGCGCGCCTTTCCCCTTTCGACCGCAGCTACGGTGGAGTCACCTTTGCGCTTCTCCCCGCGGTTCTTCTTCTTTTTCGCCCCTTGCTTGGACAACTCGGGCTTGTCGATGCCATGCTTGGGGTCGTCGAGATTATCTCGGGCCTCAACGCGTATGGCGTACTTGTCCGCCAACTCGAAGAGCTCCTTTATAGTCTTGATCTTTCGAGTGGCAAGCTTTTCCTTGAGCTCCCTATCTTTGACACCGTTCCCGAATGCCACTATGACTGCTTCATTTGAGATGTCCGGTATCAGATTGTGCTTGTCGCTGAAGCGTCGGATAAAGCCGTGCAATGACTCTCCTGGCTTCTGCACCACTCGATGTAAGTCGCTGCGCATTTCGGAACGTTCATACATGCCCTAAAAGTTGGCGATGAACTGGGCCCGTAATTTCGCCCACGACGATATCGACTGAGGTGGGAGGTTGAGTAACCAAGACCTTGACGCACCATCCAGGGTGGTAAGCAGGTAGTTGGCCATCATCTTCTCCTTTTCTCTGGCTGCTCTCATGATCGTAGTATAGATTTGTAACCATTCGACGGGGTTGATCTTCCCCGAGTATTTTTCAACCAGGCCTGGTTTAAACTTGTCTAGCCATCTCATCGCGCGCAACACGAAAGTGAACGCTTTACACCCATGATCGATGTCCTCGGGGGTTGCCTGTCGCGACCATTGGCGCACTTCTCATTGAAGAGAGAACCTGTGATGTGCTAGTGAGCAGCCCCTTGAAGACGGAGATTCACCTCATCGAGCCCAATATGCAGAAGATTGGTCCCTCAAGAGTGGGGACTTATTTTCTCGCCTTTCACGGTGTTCATGGTCATGTTCTTCCCTTCGATCATGCAGAATGTCACGCAAATTCTGTCGATCGTGAGTAATGTAGTCTCGAAGATCTCTAAGGCGTCCCTGGTGAAGATTGGGTCGAGTCGCCCTAGAGGTGCGATGGCTGGAGCTTGCCACCACCGACTTTGCTACTCGGTAACTATCATGCGATGGTCTCGGTAGCTGGCTCCTGGCGCCCTGTTGGCTAGGGCATTCAAACCTTGAGTTGGCTACTCGAGCAGTCTAGGCTTGCGCTGCATCGAGCCATGTTTTCACTTGATCGAACACTGGAGTCATCGGATTGCCCGAATCCAGTGGCGGTAGGGATTTCAGGAGCATATGAGCACACTGGTCATTTACCTCAGGGGTACTAAAGAGGTCATTGCTGCCGCTCTGGTGGGGCGCTGCTCCTAGGATGCAGCCAGGCCCATTGTTATGGTAGTGCTGCTGAATAATTTGTTGTCCCTAGAAACCCTGCGCCCGCAGGCGGGGCGTCGTTGGATTGTCAAGGTCGAGCTACTTGGACAGATTGGCCACAATCTCGGCCGTGGCCGTGGCGGCTAGATCTCGCCGATGGTCTGTAATGTTGGGAGCAACAGTGTTTGCGGCCATCCATGCTGCAGCTGCTGCTATGCCAAAATCTTGGGGTGTGCATAGAGGAATCTGATGTCCCTGGTCACCCGCGGTGTGTCTCTGGCTCCCTTTCTTGGGAAGTTCCGATAGTAGCACTTTCATTGGCTCCAGCCATGAGCACAAACCGATCTGTTTGGCTACAGCTTTGACTACTGCTCTGGCTGTTAAGGCCATCACTATCGTTATCGCTCTCTGTCTCGATGCACTTGAGGACGTTGGGCTCCATAGGGTCAAAATCTATGTAGCACATCTCATGGTATGGGTCCTCGGAACAGGACTCATTGAAGCCAACGTGCTCAAGATTTCCGATCGGCCCCCATTGGTATAGCATAGTCCTGAAGGCAATCTCATATCCGATTGCTGGAGCCTGGTCGATGAAGGCGGCAATGCTGAAGGCAATCTCATATCCGATTGTATTGGGAAGTGTCGTAGTTGCTCTGTTAATTCTGTTAAAGGTTCCATTTTTGTGGAGTACTATGCTCAATTTTATTTTCTGCTCCTCGAGCTTATTTGCTGTTAGCTTATGCATTGAAAAAAATTGTGTTTAATAATAAAATTATATGGTTTGAATTGATACATGTGAATTTTGGGCGGATGAATCGAAGTTCTGGGTGGCTCTCGTTTTGAATTATGCGGTTTTCTGTTAGGACTTTGTGGCTTAAGCTAGTGTGAGCTTTGACCTGGGGAGTGTTGGGTACGAATGGTGTCGTGCTTGAGCTAGCCTTGTTTTTTGTATCAGTAAAACTTTTGCAGTCGAGGCGTGTTCTACAATCGATCAATTACCCATGGTTCTTCGGGGTTAGTTTCTTGTGGAATTTTTCAAGGATTTGATGCATGTGAGTGTATTTGAATCTTGAAGCTTTGATATATTGTCGTGCTACATTCGGCTGAACATGCGTGTTAAGGATATATTGCCTTATATAGATGATTGCCTTATATAGGCTTTTCATGTACATGATTGTCTTGTATAGGTTTCCCTTTTGTACCCTCATATACCCTATATATTCTGGCCATTGGTCTCATATTGAATACAACAAATGCTATTCATAATATGGTATCATAGCAATATGTTTAGGGTTAGGGTTTACTAGCGTTGCACCATCCCTATAACCGTCACCTCGTTTCTTCCGCTGTCGCTGCCCCCAGGAGAAGAGATCTCCACTCCCGGGGATGGCCACCTCCGTGACGCAGGCTTTGCCACCGGCCACCGCCTTGGCTAGTGCCTTGCCCTCCCCTCCTCGACGACCGTGCGGCGCGCCCTTCGGTGACGCCTTGGCCACAACTCTGCTCCAGCCAGTTTCACTCCGGTCTCCGTCTTGGCCCGCGTCTCCACCGCGACAGCCGCACCACCTTCAGCCACCTCAGCTCCAGCCTCCACCCTGGTCTTTGGCCCCCTATGCCGCCCACTTGTCGGCGGCTCGCCCTCTGGACTCTTCCGATCGGCCCGCGGTGGCCATGCCCACTCCGGTCTCCAGCACTGCTTTCCACGCCCGATGCCCGTCATCTCATCGGCTTCCACCAGCCGCTTCGATGCGAGGAAGGAGACCGGCCGACGTCAGCCAGCATCTCCTCGGTCTCCGCACGCGCCAACAACGCCATCTACCGCCTCAACCGCCGCTTCGGGTTGACGTCCTCTTGGTCGGCTGCCACTCGCTTTGGCCCTATGGCCTCATCACCGCGAAGCGAAGACGTGTGAGCTCGATCTGATCGGACTTCAATCCGATCTCAACTAGATTTAATCCGATTCCTAGCTCATTCTGCAAGCTCAGCTTCTGGCCCTACATGGTTAGCTCAGCTTCTGTTCTTTCAGCTCGGCTTCATTTTTGGCTCTGTTTTCGGCTTGGCTCTTTAGCTCAGGTTCTCAACTCTTCGGCTCTGGCTCTTTGCTTCCTTCATCGGCCTGGCTCTTTCGTCGACTTGGCTCCGGTTCTTCGGCTTCTGGCTTTTGGTTTTGGCTCCTTGGATCGGCTCTGGCTCTTTAGCTCTTTTGATTGTCTTCGGCTCGGTTTGGCTCTTTAGATAGGCTCCGGTTCCGGCTCTTCGGCTCTTTTTGTGTGCGGTGGTGTATCTTTGGGCTGCTGCTGGTTCTACCCAATGAAGTCGGAAACGCGGAACGTGGCAAAGTTCTCGTCCGGGAACTTTGTCCCAAAGCGAGCAGGGACAACACGTTACGTCGACCGGCGCTTCTTGGAACGTCGATCCTAGAGCGGGGACACGCAGATGGATCGTTGAATCGAAACAAGGGGCAGCGTCGCGATGCAGATCGTCGATTCGAACCCCTGGGAGTTGAGGAGTTGGGGAGAATGAGAACTGCGCTTGGATCGTTGGGAGGTCGCCGTCGGCATGTCGTGGCTGTCGGTGTCCTTCAACGCCGCGTCACCGCCGAGCGGCGACATCATCGAGCGGTGTGACTCGGGAGAAGAAAGCGCCCATGAACTAGGGTTGTGGCCGCATGACCCGCCAACGCCGGGGTTGGGGTGCTTGCGGGCGTCATGATGGCGGTAGGGGTAGGAGGAGGGCTCCTCGGAAGAGGGCTTGCGGCGGAAGGGGTTGTCGGTGGAGAAAGAAGCGGATGGCGCGCGGCGTCGGTTGCGCTTGGTCGTCGCGCTTCTTCGCCATTTGTGGCGGCGAGGCGGTCTTGGCGGTGCGATGCGTTGCGTTGGCGGAGAAGAAGACGGCGAGCAGGAGGGCACCCAAATTTGTGGTGTGGCCTTTGCACATGTTTACTCTGAGTCTCGAGAATAGGCGTGGGGTTGGGGAATGCTCAGCGATCCTGGCCGTCGATGGAGCATTGCGGCCCGAGCTAGCTCGTGTCCGGGAACTGGGCATGACGGCGGGTTTATTAGGGTTCTTGTGCTTTTACGAGCTAAGCTAGCTCGTCTCGATCTCGACGGCGCGTTGCGCCTACCCTCATCAGTGACCTTGTCTCGGCGAGGAGGATGGAGGAGCCACGCCAACGGGTGGAACCCCAACCAGCTCCGGCCATTCTCCTGCACCAAGCCCCCTCAAC